>WNWK01054215.1:0-11625 GCA_009830355.1 Cherax destructor
CCTGATGATTTTCTCCAGGACTTTGCACACTATACATGTAAGTGACACCGGTCTATAGTTTAGTGCCTCTTTTCTGTCTCCTTTTTAAAAATGGGGACTACGTTGGCCTTCTTCCATACCTCAGGTAGCTACCCAGTTTCAAGGGATGTGTTGAATATTGTGGTAAGTGGCACACTCAGTACCTCAGCTCCTTCCCGAAGAACCCACGGGAGATATTGTCCGGACCCATCGCCTTTGAGGTATCGAGGTCACTGAGTAACTGCTTCACTTCCTCCTCAGTTGTGTGTATGCCCTCTAGCACTTGGTACATCCCTTGTTGGTGACGAACCATGTCCTGTCTACCCAGCTGCCTTCCTTCTCCATTGTGAATATTCCTTAAACCTCAAGTTGAGCTCCTCACATACCTCTTGATCATTACTTGTGAGTTCCCCATCTTCTCTCCTCAGCCTTATCACCTGGTCCTTGACTGTTGTCTTCCTTCTGATGTGACTGAACATCAGTTTCGAGTCGGACTTAACTTTCGATGCTATGTCGTTTTCGTACTGTTTCTGGGCCTCCCTCCGTACTTGTGCATACTCGTTTCTAGCTCTTCTACTAATCTCTTTGTTTACTTGGGTTCTTTGCCTTCTGTACCGTTTCCATTCTCTGATACTCTGATTCTTTGCCTCCCTGCCCCTTTTGGGTAAACCAGGGGCTCTTTCTGGCCTTCCCATTTAAACATTTGCCTCTGGGTATAAACCGTTCCTCTGCCTCCTTGCACTTTGCCCCTACGTATTCCATCATTTCATTTATTGTCAGTCCTTCCATTTCCCTTTCCCACTGGATGTCCTGCGGGGAAATTCCTCAAGCCCGTGTAGTTTCCTCTTTTAAAGTCTGGTTTGTCTCTATCGGTACTGTTTCCCTCTCCACCTGTAGCTCTACAATGTACTCAAAGCTAAGCACCATATGGTCACTGGCTCCCAGGGGCTCTCGTGCGTTATGTCTTCAATATCTGAGCTGTTCAGGGTGAATACAAGGTCCAGTCTTGCTGGTTCATCTTCTCCCCTCTCTCTGGTCGTGTCCCTGACATGTTGGTGCATCAGGTTTTCCAGTACCACGTCCATCATCTTGGCTCGCCAAGTTTCTGGACCCCCACGTGGTTCATGGTTCTCCCAGTCGATCTCCCTGTGGTTGAAATCTCCCATGACCAGTAGCTTCGCTCTGCTCATGTGTGCTTTTCTTGCCACCTCCGCCAGGGTGTCCACCATTGCTCTGTTGTTCTCATCGTATTCTTCTCCAGGCCTCCTGCAGTTCTGTGGTGGGTTATACATCACTGCAATGATTATCTTATGCTCCCCAGACTGGATGGTACCTATTATGAAATCCCGTTCTCTACCCCCCTGTGTATGTGTGTGTGTGTGTGTGTGTGTGTGTGTGTGTGTGTGAGTGTGTGAGGCGTGTGTGAGTGTGTGAGGCGTGTGTGTGTGTGTGTGTGTGTGTGTGTGCAAACAGGTAATCCTATAGAAATCAGATTAGCCCAACATTAGTTCTCGATCTGGACGGCTTAGGAGTCGAATGCAATCTTTAACCATGTTAGTGCTTGCAATTACCCTCCTGGGTGGGCAGCAGCTCAGGCCATTGTACCCAATAGTTCTGTCATGGATAGAAACTATGTTAAATCTTTTCTCTTAAAACATGATAGCAATGCCTTGTTTTGTTCATGTCACGGATGAAGTCATGATGAAGTGTGGTATGGAAAATAGTCGGACTACTCATAATGAAACTGATCCTCGTGAGGATTTGATGGTGTTAGACCTTGTTAGACCTTGTTCTCCACACACCTGTTCAGCATGTTTTGCTCGTTGGAGATCCCGCCCGTCTGTGTCTCCGTATACGTGGAATTCCGGAAGATTTAACCTCTCCCGTGAGCGTTGAGAGTATGCTCCTGTTGGCTGCTCAATTTCTGTTTCCGTTTCGAGTGGATTCTGTGATAGATAACAAGCAGCAGTAAGCCTATTCTTAGTGAGCTGCATGATAATACAGTTACACTTAAAGTTAAGGGGAATGCAACTACCATATACAGCAACATTTATGTGAGGCACCCAGGATAATCCTAGGATAACCTATCCTACACGTTGCACCCATCAGAGAGCTCGTCCCGCTGACTGTATATCCGTACAAGCGGAATTGCTAAAATCATAACATCCACTGTGGGTTGCTGGAGGTGATAATATGCTTTTGGCTCTTCTCAATTTCTCTGCTACCGTTTTGAGGGTATACTGTTGTAGGTAGCTAGTAGCAGTAAGTCTGTTTCAGCCTCTACATACGGGTACGGTTGAACTTGTGTAGGTGATTGCACCATAAATGTGACTGCAATTATCATAGATAGTAACATGTGTGTGAGTTTCCTAGGACAACACAAGAAAGTTAGGCATAGTGACTTAACGAAACTGGGGTCCTAGTGATAGGACACATTTAAGACTTTTAAAAATATCTTGAAATACATAGGATCAGGTGACTGTAATTATCACACACAGAAACTCATAGGACGTAAGTGATGTGTGAGGTGCCCAGGATAACCCAAGAAATTCATTCCTAGTGATAGGAGGCATTCAGGCTTCTAAGCACATTTAGAATTACAAGAAAATAGATACCATTACACTACAGAGGATGCGTTAATAAGGCTCTGTATAGAGCAGGGTAGGTAAATAATATAGGGGTAGGTAAATGTGTAGGGGATCTTTGTAGAGAATCTTATACTTTTTGGAACATTCTCTGTTGTACGGTAGGATAAGGTGAGAACCAGCACATCAGATTCGTATATTAATACAAAGTTTAACATAAAACCTGAGTGTGTGTGGGTGAATTAACCACTTAGGTAACATGATTTCATTTCACATTAAATTAGTTGATAGTGATTAGATGTGGATTTGGGCTGACAATCATTTTTACATATTATTCTCTAACATGTTTTCAGTAAACCTTAGAGGTTTCCCTCTCCGTAACGCAGATGTGGGGACGGGAGGTGTGGGTGACCAGCGGGCGACTACCTTTCTCTACGGCGATCTAAGGAAATGCCGGCACTCTCCTGCCGTGCCTCAAAGAGGCTTTTCACCTCAGCCTATCTATTGCTGATCTTGCAACATTGCATATAACCTGAGAGAGAGAGAGAGAAGGAGAGAGAGAGAGATGAGAGAGAGAGAGAGAGAGAGAGAGAGAGAGAGAGAGAGAGAGAGAGAGAGAGAGAGAGAGAGAGAGACCGAGTGTGGCACCAGGGCCTACTGCAAAACTGCAAGCACTGGGAATTTCAGGCTCTACACTATATCTCCTCAGTGATTACCTTCATAGTAGATCCGTAAGGGTACAGAATCAGCAAGACATCCTATTTGGGCAAGTGTTCCACAAGGAAGTGTGCTTGGGCCATTGTTATGGAATATCTACTTCAACGACCTTCTTCATCTCATCCCAGAATCCCATGTTTGGGGAAACTGATGGCAGGTAACATTTGCACCTGAGAAAACACAAAAGATGATGGTCTCTAGGCACCATGATGGTAATGCTGGAACAGTAGTAAGTATGAATGGGAGAGTGTTGGTACCTGGGGAAGAAGTTGATATCCTTGGGGTGAAATTTGACTCCAAACTGACCATGAAGAACCATGTTGTAAATCTTGCAAACAAGGCAGCAAGGAAGCTTACAGAACTTCGACGTATCTCGCATCTGCTTGACAGTAGGGGTTGCAAGATTCTGTATGAGGCACAAGTACGCACACATCTTGAGTATGCTCCACTTTCTTGGTTTGCCTGCCCCCCTTCTCATCTGCGACTGATTGACAGAGTGGAGAAAGAGTAAGACGTCTCATCTCTCGCCTGGACGCATCCTGGATAGATCTGTCATTTCAGCAGAGCCTTCAACACAGGAGGAATGTGGGCGGCCTTATTGTTATGTACAAGGCCAACATTGTGAAAGTACCAAACTTGGCTCCACTTCGAGGACAGCGAGAAGCAAGCTTCTATACCACAAGACGGGCAGAGAGCAGCAACTTCACTCTGGCTGTACCGTTCTCCAGAACATCACTTCATCTGAGATCATTTATCCCTAGGATGACTCGAGTCTGGAACGCATTCGTACAACATTATGATGTCAACGAGATAAAGTCAGTTGATCAAATGAAAATGCTGGCCCACAGATGGCTCCAACTTCATCCTGTTCCCTACTTGTATGTTTCATAACAATAAACATGCTTTCAAATGAGCTGATGTAGGTAACAGCTCTTAGCTTGTGAATAAAGTTAGGGATCCTTAACCCAACCTTCTCAAACCTTGTGTAACAAAATCATTTACATACTTTCTTTTACAACCTTCTAAATAATGAAAGACTCATAAACCAGGGAACCCGGTGCGCCCTGTTATAAGTGCAGTAGGATCAGCAGCATAAAACCTATCTAAATGGTTGGTTAAACTTTAAACTCCCATGGTTGGTAAGATCTCGGAGGCGCATATTAAAAATAATGTTGCCCTTACTGAGAGGCTTCAGAAATTATATGTTCCACACGACTTTACCCTGGTGAGTTTTGATGTCCCTGCCCTGTTTACCAGAGTCCCTGTCTCTGACTTGTTTATGTACCTTGACGAGGAACTAGAAAACTTCTTGTCCTACCCCACGAATATAATTATTGAACATATTAAACTTTGTGTCATGGATTGCAAGTTTCTGTTTGAAGGCAAGTACTATGCTCAGAAGCAGGGCATGGCTAAGGGAAATTCCCTCAGCCCATTACTCAGCAACCTGCATATGGAATTCTATGAGAGTAGACTAAAAAAATATTCTCCCAAATAATTCTAGGTGGTTCAGATACGTAGATGATGTGCTTTGCCTTTGGCCTAGAGATCACAACATTGATGAATTCCTACCTAGACTTAATGGTCTGCTACCTTCTATTAAGTACAAAGTAGAGCTTGAAATGGATAGCACTCTACTCTTCCTAGACGTTTTAATACATAGCATCTACAGAAGTTTCAAATTTACAGTTTACAGGAAGACCACCAATGTGTCATCAAACATATTTTTCCAATCATGAATCTAGGGTGTTTTTCTTACAATGTTTTTGAGAGCTTTGCGTACCTGTAGTCCTGAGTATTTAGACGATGAAATCAACAAGATATTTAACATAGCCACAAAATTAAGATATCACAAGGATTTCGTTGAGAAGGCTCTACTGTCAGCTAGGAAGACTTTTTACAGGACTGAACTTAAGGAAACGCCAGACAGGAAAAATGTATTGGTCTTGCCATGTAATGACAATTTGGTCTGTCTGCGTGAGGCACTAAAAAAACAAAATACAAATCTGTCTTTCAAAAACAGTGGGACAGTGAAACAGAGATCGATTAAAAATACACTGCGTAATAATGTGGGTGGTGTCTACAAGGTCCCAGGCACCCTTTGCTCACTCTCATACAAAGGTCAGACAGTTAAACATCTGGAAACCAAATTATTCCAACACCAGTACTCAATCAGGACAGGCCAGGTGTCGATTGCGATCTTTAACCATGTCAGCTCTTGCAATCACCCACCAGGGTGGGCTTCAGCCCAGATAATTGTACCAAACAGTTTCATCATGGAAAGAAATATAATTGAGTCCTCCCTCTTGAAACATGATAGGAATGCGTATATAATTCAAATTATGGGCTGTACAAATCGACAGTTATTTAGTTATACTCCTTATGCTTGGGGTTCCATGATGTTCAGTTATGTTCGACCAGAGTCTGCAAACTATATATATATATATATATATATATATATATATATATATATATATATATATATATATATATATATATATATATATATATATATATCCTAAGGATATCATTACAGCACAAGCCCTGAAGGACAAACATCCTCCCAGGGCTCCCAGTACCAACATTGACCCCCTTGACATTGCAGCAGGTGCAGAACATTTAACCTTACGGGACGCCAATGTGTATAAAGCTGCTATGTCATTCCCACAGGGCTCAGCAGGAGGTTTCACTGGTTTAAGGCCACAACACTTAAAACAAATGCTCAATCCAGGTCTTGGTGAGGTCTCTGAGAGATTGTTGTCTGAACTCACCAAATTTTCCAATGAGTGCCTGGCTGGTAGTGTCCCAGAGGCCATTAGACCCCTTTTCTTTGGTGCCTCACTGTGTGCCCTCCGGAAAAAGGATGGAGGAATCAGACCCATTGCAGTGGGCAACACCCTTCGGCGCCTAGTTGCCAAGGCTGCAATACGAATGGTGAGTCAAGATGCTGCCTCAATGTTGAAACCAACCCAGCTCGGTTTTGGTGTTCAACAAGGCTGTGAAGCAGCTGCCCATGCAGCACGAGTATACATCAACAACATGTCCAATGAAAAAGCCTTAATCAAATTGGACTTTGCCAATGCTTTCAACTCAGTCAGAAGGGATGCTGCTCTCAAAGCAGTTTCTAGGCACTTTCCTTCCCTCTATCCCTTCATAGAATCGTGTTATAGTGTGGCTCCTAAACCTTTGTTTGGGGACCATGAAATTGACTCATGTGAGGGTGTGCAACAGGGGGACCCTCTTGGCCCCTTTCTATTCTGTCTAGTCATCAAGGATGTCACAGAAACATTGTCCAGTGAGCTCAATATCTGGTTCTTGGATGATGGCACCCTAGCTGGCACTACACAATCTCTCCTAGGAGACATCAGGAAAATTAAAGATAGGGTAGAGAGCCTGGGCCTATCGTTAAACCCCACCAAATGTGAGATAGTTTCCACCAATCCACAGATGATTCAGGACATTAGGCCTGTTTTACCAGGGGCACGAGCCATTGATCCAGCCAACAGCACTCTCCTTGGTGCTCCTCTTGGACCCAATGCCATCGATCTGGTCTTAAAAAAAAAAATCTCAGACCTCAGGACGATGGAAGGTAGGATGAAAGACATCGATACACATGATGCCTTCTACCTACTCACCAGGTGCTTGTCAATCCCAAAACTTACATACTTCCTGAGATGCTCCCCAGCCTTCAGGAGCCCGAAACTCAAGGAATATGACTCTCTCCTCACGACCATGCTAGAGAGTGTATTAAATCTTTCCCTCGAAGATGGACAGTGGTTGCAAGCCTCACTTCCAGTCAGACTTGGGGGGGCTGGGAGTACGCAAATCCTCCCAGATTGCCCTACCAGCTTTCTTATCCTCTTCCATAGCATCAAATGAGCTAATAAAACAAATTCTTCCAGACAACCTCAGTGATTCAGCAGGAATACAGGACCCTAGCTACACCAGTGCCATCACTGAATGGGAGACTCTTGCTGCTCCAACACCAAAACCTAGTGAAGAACTGGCCTACAAACAGTCAAGCTGGGACGGCCCCATCGCTGAAAAGATACTTGCCAATATGCTTAGGGCCGTAACATCAGACAGGGAGACTGCCCATCTCCTAGCTGTGAGTGCACCTCACTCTGGGGACTTCCTCCAAATAGTTCCCATTTCGACCATGGGAACACGCCTCGACCCTAAGACCCTTCGTATTGCAGTGGCTCTGCGCCTTGCTGCCCCTATTCACACGGAATATACGTGTATTTGCAGCGATGCGCAAGCCGACCAATATGGTCTACATAGTCTTAACTGTTCTAAAACCAAGGGTTGGCATGCAAGACACCATGAGGTCAACGACATCATAAAGAGAACCCTTGCTACAGCTGGATGCCCAGCCGAGAGAGAGCCTCGATCACTAGCAGCCAACAATGCCCACAACCCAGCAAACTGCCCCGACGGGATCACCATCTATCCTTGGAAGAATGGCAAGCTCTTAGCATGGGATTATACCTGTGTGTCGACACTGGCTGACACCTACATCCATCACAGTGTCGGGCGACAGGGAGGAGCTGCTGACCACAGAGAGGAGTACAAGATCGGCAAGTACAGGGACATAAGCCAACAGTATCAATTTGTCCCAGTGGGATCAGAGACCTTGGGAGCGTGGGGAAAAATATGCAACACGTTTCCTTAAGGAACTGGGTTCCAGACTCATCGACACCACCAGAGACCCAAGGGCAGCCACGTTCATGTTCCAGCGTCTCAGCGTGGCCATCCAGAGGGGAAACGCATGCTGCATACTTGGCTCGCGTCCGACTTCGGGGGAGCTGGAGGAGATTCATAATCTTTGATATATTGTACCATTTTATTCATGTTCATGTTTTCCATTGATGTATTCTGTCTATTAATAAAGCATTCCATCATATATATATATATATATATATATATATATATATATATATATATATAGATAGTCTATTGGATAACAAATTATGCTCTAATTATATGTACATTAGCTAAAGATACCAAATCTTCGACCCTATGGAGAAAATGAAAATCTAAGTCCTCAGAATTATTCTTGGCGATAAGCAAACTATATATATATATATATATATATATATATATATATATATAATATATATATATATATATATATATATATATATATATATATATATATATATATATATATATATATACATATATATATATATATAGATAGATAGTCTATTGGATAACAAATTATGCTCTAATTATATGTACATTAGCTAAAGATACCAAATCTTCGACCCTGTGGAGAAAATGAAAATCTAAGTCCTCAGAATTATTCTTGGCGATATACAAACTATATATATATATATATATATATATATATATATGTCGTGCCGATTAGGTAAAACTGGTCAATTAGCATATATATATATGTCGTGCCGATTAGGTAAAACTTGCGATTTTGGCTTAAATAGCAACGCTCACCTTGCCATATAAGACGAGTGAAAATTTGTGTATACAATAATTTCGCCAAAATCATTCTGAACATAACGACAAAAATATATTTCATTGTGTTTGTTTATTATTAAATTAATGTTAACGTATCTAAAATATATTTAGTTGGGTTAGGCTAAATTAAATTGCGCTTGTTGTAATAAGGTTAGGTAAGTTTTCAAAGTTTCTCTTGGTAACAAAATTATAAATTCTTACATTAACATAAATGAAAAATATATATCTTTAAACGTATAAGAAAAGTTTTAGAAAGGACTTAATTTTAGATGAGTTCTTGCTAATTGCTAATTGACCAGTTTTACCTGATCGGCACGACATATATATATATATATATGCAAGAAAACCACTATGAAAAATAGAAGAATTCCAAGCGCTTCGTGACTACTCATTATCAAGGAACTATAACAGGAAACATAACAAGAAGGGCTTATATAAGGGGCGAGACTACACTTCTTGTTATGTTTCCTGTTATAGTTCCTTGATAATGTAGTAGTCACAAAGCGCTTGAATTCTTCTATTTTTCATAGTGGTTTTCTTGCATATTTTGATATCACCTGTTTACTGTGATCTTTTGCATATATATATATATATATATATATATATATATATATATATATATATATATATATATATATATATATATATATATATATATATATATATGTCGTGCCGATTAGGTAAAACTGGTCAATTAGCAAGAACTCATCTAAAATTAAGTCCTTTCTAAAATTTTATCTTATACGTTTAAAGTTTTTTCCAGGTGTATAGAACAAAAGTTAGAGATAAGATAGGTCCCCTTAAAAATAATTATGGGTATCTTACTGACAAAGAGAATGAAATGTGCTCTATTTTTAATAATTATTTTCTCTCGGTTTTCACTCAGGAAGACACTAATAATATCCCAAGAATTAGGTATTTTAGTGGGCCTGAAGAAGATAAATTATGTAGTATCACAGTCACTAGTGAAATGGGTATCAAACAGACAGACCGTTTGAAGCAAAATAAATCGCCAGGTCCTGATGAGCTTTTTTCAAGGGTTCTTAAGGAATGCAAAATGGAACTCTGTGAACCCTTAACTAACATTTTTAACCTATCTCTTCAAACAGGTATAGTGTCTGATACGTGGAAGATGGCTAATGTAATTCCTATTTTTAAAGCAGGGGACAAGTCGTTACCATCAAATTACCGCCCAATAAGTCTAACATCAATTGTAGGCAAATTACTAGAGTCGATTATAGCTGATAACATAAGAAGCCATCTCGATAGGCATAATTTGATTAATGATACTCAACATGGATTCACCAGGGGCCGTTCCTGCCTAACTAATTTATTAACTTTTTTCAGTAAGGCTTTTGAGGCAGTTGATCATGATAAAGAATTCGATATTGTTTATTTGGATTTTAGTAAGGCTTTTGATAGAGTACCACATCAGAGACTGTTAAAGAAAGAGGCTGCTCATGGCATTGGGGGAAAAGTGTTGTCATGGATCGAGTCATGGCTCACCAATAGGAAGCAGAGGGTGTGCATAAATGGGGTTAAATCGGAGTGGGGATCTGTAACAAGTGGCGTTCCTCAGGGAACGGTTTTGGGCCCGTTGTTGTTTATAATATATATAAATGACCTTGACGAGGGAATTACTAGTGATATGAGCAAATTCGCTGATGACACGAAGATAGGTAGGATAATCGATTCAGACGTAGATGTCAGGGAACTACAGGAGGATTTAGACAAACTCAATTCCTGGTCAGAAAAATGGCAGATGCAGTTCAATGTAGATAAATGCAAAGTTCTAAAGCTCGGGAATGTTCATAACCCTAGCACCTACCAGCTTAATAATGTTGAACTCAGCCGTACAGAATGTGAAAAGGATTTGGGGGTTATGGTTAGCAGCAACCTCAAACCAAGTCAGCAATGCCTAAGCGTAAGAAATAAAGCAAATAGATTATTGGGATTTATATCCAGAAGTGTAAGCAACAGAAGTACAGCGGTTATATTACAGCTTTATACATCATTAGTAAGGCCTCACCTAGATTACGCTAGGATGGGCGATGGTGGATAGCCTTAAAATTTGTGGCATTATTTTTTGTAATGATGGGAAGGTGGCTAGGGAGATGAATTCGTCTATGGTGGTGGGAAAGGCCATGGGACGGATGGCTGGTTGGAGGCCTGGGGATATAACGCTTTTGCAAATGGTGATAGTGATTAATACCTTAATATATAGTCGGTTATGGCATGTAACAGCTGTTTATCCGATTGTCGAGAAGGACGCTATAAGTTTACAGAGGAGAGTATTTGGGGTTTGGGAGACATTGTTTGGGGCAAGGGGTGCTCATGACGAAATTGGGGTATGGAGGGTTGGGGTTGATACCTCTATGGTGGAGGTTGATTGGTATATTCGTTAAGCAGGATTTTGTAGCAAGGGGAGGGGTACGGGGGATGAAGGTTGGGAGGGTGATGGAGGAGATTTTTTTTTACATTTTATTGGTTTTAAACAGAATTACAAAACATATCCATAAATAACTGTGACCGCCATCACTAATGCAAATAATTACAAAATCAATACAAAACATACAGATAATCAATCTCCAGTAAAACAATTAAAGAACAGTAAAGTCCCTATCCCCGCCAATCACTATGTGCATACAATTATTTGCACCTATTACATTTAACCAGAATCATTATCCAACAACCTACGTATGACCCTAATACATCAGGATGGATGTACAATATATAAAACAGATAGCGTAAATCACCACTGTATCCTGTCCCGTGTACCACATATCTGTCCACTCCAATATGATAAGAGCTCCAAGCCATTACC
>WNWK01054216.1:0-7500 GCA_009830355.1 Cherax destructor
GACTGCTGTAGTGATGAATGGAAGAGTGTTGTGGTGATGAATGGAAGAGTGTTGTGGTGATGAATGGAAGAGTGTTGTGGTGATGAATGGAAGACTGTTGTAGTGATGAATGGAAGACTGTTGTGGTGATGAATGGAAGAGTGTTGTGGTGATGAATGGAAGAGTGTTGTGGTGATGAATGGAAGACTGTTGTAGTGATGAATGGAAGACTGTTGTAGTGATGAATGGAAGACTGTTGTAGTGATGAATGGAAGAGTGTTGTAGTGATGAATGGAAGAGTGTTGTGGTGATGAATGGAAGAGTGTTGTGGTGATGAATAGAAGAGTGTTGTGGTGATGAATGGAAGACTGTTGTGGTGATGAATGGAAGACTGTTGTGGTGATGACTGGAATACTGTTGTGGTGATGACTGGAAGACTGTTGTGGTGATGACTGGAAGACTGTTGTGGTGATGACTGGAAGACTGTTGTGGTGATGAATGGAAGACTGTTGTGGTGATGACTGGAAGACTGTTGTGGTGATGAATGGAAGACTGTTGTGGTGATGACTGGAAGACTGTTGTGGTGATGAATGGAAGAGTGTTTCCATTCAGCGAATAAGTGAATACTCTGGAGGTGAAATCTGACTACGAGAACATCGTGGAGGAGAGCAGCAGCAGCACCAGCAGCACCAGCACCAGCACCAGCAGCACACGCAGCAAGCACAGCAGCAGCGCAGCAGCAGCACACAGCAGCAAGCAACCAGCAGCAAGCAGCAGCGCGCAGAACACCAGAACAACAGCAGCAGCAGCAGCAGCTAGCACAGACCAGCAGCAACAACAGCAGTGCAGCAGCAACCAGCAGCAACAACGCGCAGCAGCAGCAACCAACCAGCAACCAGCAGCACCAGCAGCACCAGCAGCAACAACAGCAGCAGCAGCAGCAGCAGCTAACAGCAGCAGCAGCAACAGCGCAGCGCGCAGCAGCAAGCAGCAGCAGCGCAGCAGCAGCAGCAACAACAGCAGCAGCAGCAGCAGCAGCACCATCACCAGCACCAGCAGCACCAGCACCAGCAGCAACAACAGCAGCAGCCGCAGCAGCAGCAGCAGTAACAGCAGCAGCAGCAACAGCAGCAGCAGCAGCAGCAGCAACAGCAGCAGCAGCAGCAGCAACAGCAGCAGCACCAACAGCAGCAGCAGCAGCAACAGCAGCAGCAGCAGCAGCAACAACAGCAGCAGCAACAGCAGCAGCAGCAACAGCAGCAGCACCAGCAGCACCAGCAGCAACAACAGCAGCAGCAACAACAGCAGCAGCAACAACAGCAGCAGCAACAACAGCAGCAGCACCAGCAGCACCAGCACCAGCAGCACCAGCAGCAACAACAGCAGCAGCAGCAGCAGCAGCAGCAAGAGCAGCAGCAACAGGCATGCTGCTGCTGGTGAGGGCGACAGCATGCAAATTTACAGCAGTAGGTATATAATGCTGTTGAGTGACCTTCACATCCCTTCTCTCCATTATTTCTTTCTTCACTTCTCTCTATTGCTCCCTCCACTTCTTCGTATCCTTCTCTTTTCGTTTCTTCTCAACGGTGTTTTAGTTTTCATTCGTTCGTCCAGGTCCTTCTTTCCGACACTTCCTATCTAATTTTCCCTTCACATTTAACCTCCACATTAATTATGGGGTTTCCAGTGTGTATGTTTGTGTGTGGAGGCGAGAACCAGTGAGGCTGGTGTTGTACAGTCAACAGTGCCACTGTTGAGTGTGTTGTACAGTCAACAGTGCCACTGTTGAGTGTGTTGTACAGTCAACAGTGCCACTGTTGAGTGTGTTGTACAGTCAACAGTGCCACTGTTGAGTGTGTTGTACAGTCAACAGTGCCACTGTTGAGTGTGTTGTACAGTCAACCGTGCCACTGTTGAGTGTGTTGTACAGTCAACAGTGCCACTGTTGAGTGTGTTGTACAGTCAACCGTGCCACTGTTGAGTGTGCTGTACAGTCAACCGTGCCACTGTTGAGTGTGCTGTACAGTCAACCGTGCCACTGTTGAGTGTGTTGTACAGTCAACCGTGCCACTGTTGAGTGTGTTGTACAGTCAACAGTGCCACTGTTGAGTGTGTTGTACAGTCAACCGTGCCACTGTTGAGTGTGTTGTACAGTCAACAGTGCCACTGTTGAGTGTGTTGTACAGTCAACAGTGCCACTGTTGAGTGTGTTGTACAGTCAACAGTGCCACTGTTGAGTGTGTTGTACAGTCAACCGTGCCACTGTTGAGTGTGTTGTACAGTCAACAGTGCCACTGTTGAGTGTGTTGTACAGTCAACCGTGCCACTGTTGAGTGTGTTGTACAGTCAACAGTGCCACTGTTGAGTGTGTTGTACAGTCAACCGTGCCACTGTTGAGTGTGTTGTACAGTCAACCGTGCCACTGTTGAGTGTGTTATACAGTCAACCGTGCCACTGTTGAGTGTGTTATACAGTCAACCGTGCCACTGTTGAGTGTGTTGTACAGTCAACCGTGCCACTGTTGAGTGTGTTGTACAGTCAACCGTGCCACTGTTGAGTGTGTTATACAGTCAACCGTGCCACTGTTGAGTGTGTTATACAGTCAACCGTGCCACTGTTGAGTGTGTTGTACTGTCAACCGTGCCACTGTTGAGTGTGTTGTACAGTCAACCGTGCCACTGTTGAGTGTGTTGTACAGTCAACCGTGCCACTGTTGAGTGTGTTGTACAGTCAGGCATGTGGCTGTAATGAATACCGTATTGCAGAGTATGTGGGGGTAGTGTCTGTCGCTCATTCTGCCATGTGGCTGTGGTGTGTCTTGTGCAGTAAGCCATGTGGCTGTGGTGTGTCTTGTGCAGTAAGCCATGTGGCTGTGGTGTGTCTTGTGCAGTAAGCCATGTGGCTGTAGTAACCCACTGTTAGTAACTCCCTAACTCATCAATGTTAATACTTCTTAATTTTTCGTAACTTTACCGATTTCTCCTCCGCTCTCTTTTTTTTTCTCACTATGTGGCAACCCTCTGGAAATATTAAAGTGGTTATTAATTTGCTTTCCATGAGAGCTATAGTGTTTGTGTCCTCGAGTACTCTGTCCTCTGGCTTACTGTTTGTGCGTGATACTCTCGGTATTCACATGACATGCACTCTGGAATTGAGTTTAATTTTTGGTTGAGGGAAAAGATATAGAAAGAGAAAGACTGGGAAGGTGAGTGGGAATGGGAGAGGGAATGGGAGAGAGAAGGTAGCCGGGAAGGAAACAACTAAGCGCTGAAAAGTTGTATAAGAATTAGTGGTGGGAGTTTAGGAGGGAGAAAAAGGTGGGAGTCAAAGTGAAGAAGGAAATAGTGGAGAAGTGGTTGAAGAAACAAGAGATTGAAAAGGGGATGACATGGAGGAAGAATGAGGGAAATGACTGATATAGGTGTTGTGAAAAATGGAGGAAAGCAAATGGAGAAGAGAAATGAGAATGGGATGAGGGTTAGGGAATGGAGACTGGTGTGGGTAACGGGAGGGAGGCTGTGGTGTGGGTAATGGGAGGGAGGCTGTGGTGTGGGTAACGGGAGGGAAGCTGTGGTGTGGGTAACGGGAGGGAGGCTGTGGTGTGGGTAACGGGAGGGAGGCTGTGGTGTGGGTAACGTGAGGGAGGCTGTGGTGTGGGTAACGGGAGGGAGGCTGTGGTGTGGGTAACGGGAGGGAGGCTGTGGTGTGGGTAACGGGAGGGAGGCTGTGGTGTGGGTAACGGGAGGGAGGCTGTGGTGTGGGTAACGGGAGGGAGGCTGTGGTGTGGGTAACGGGAGGGAGGCTGTGGTGTGGGTAACGGGAGGGAGGCTCGGGTAGAAGGATGAGGTATAAGGAAGGGAACCCTGGAACGGTGGGATAAAAGCAGGATGGAGGTGCTAGTGGTGGTGCTAGTGGTGGTGCTAGTGGTGGTGCTAGTGGTGATGCTAGTGGTGATGCTAGTAGTGGTGCTGGTGCTTGTGGTGATGCTAGTGCTGAGGCTAGTGGTGGTGTTAGTGGTGGTGCTAGGGGTGGTGTTAGTGGTGGTGCTAGTAGTGGTGCTAGTAGTGGTGCTAGTAGTGGTGCTAGTAGTGATGCTAGTAATGCTAGTGGTGATAATCCGGAAGTAATGGTCAAAGTGGTAATAAGGGTGTGCAGTGTGATGACCTCCCTGGGGAACATCACCCTCAGTAATGATCTCTTTCTTCCTCATAATAACCCCATTGCCATACACTGCCCCCCCCTCCCTCCTCTCTCTCTCTCTCTCTCTCTCTCTCTCTCTCTCTCTCTCTCTCTCTCTCTCTCTCTCTCTCTCTCTCTCTCTCTCTCTCTCTCTCTCTCTCTCTCTCTCTCTCTCTCTCTCTCTCTCTCTCTCTCTCTCTCAGAACTCATAATAAAAAGACGTTTTAATAAAAAACAGGAGATAACAAAAGAGAAAACTTAATATCAACATAAAAAAGTAACAATTTCTGATATACACACTCAGGATAATAATGTAGGATTACATAGGACACATCACATAGGCCACACCACAATCATCACATAGGTCACATCACATAGGCCACACCACAATCATCACATAGGTCACATCACCAGTCACATAGGTCACATCACAGTCATCACATATATCACATCAGTCATCACATATATCACATCAGTCATCACATAGGTCACACTACATTCATCACATAGGTCACCTCACAGTCATCACATAGGTCACACAACAGTCATCACGTAGGCCACACGACAGTCATCAAATAGGTCACATCACAGTCATCACCTAGTTCACACCACAGTCATCACATAATGTCACATCACATAGGTCACACCAGTCATCACATGTCACATCACCAGTCAACACATAGGTCACATCAGTCATCACATAGGTCACATCAGTCATCCCATAGGTCACATCAGTCATCACATAGGTCACATCAGTCATCACATGGGTTACATCACCAGTCATCACTTAGGTCACACCACCAATCATATAGGTTATATCAGTTATCACATAGGTTACACCACCAGTCTCACATAGATCACACCACCAGTCATCACATAGGTCACACCACCAGTCATCACATAGGTCACACCAGCCACTGATCTGGGGAATTTCATTCCTTTTTGAAACTTAAAATAGTCAGCCATGACAACAGTCGCTCCATCAGTCAAGTGACTTAGAGCTGGCAGTCACAGCAATAAAGACAATAGTGTTATTTTTATATACGTATATATATATTTACAATAACTTACATGCTATAACAATCCTAAACTTAATGAAGAAAGATTGTTTGATGGGCAGGAAGCTAAACCTTGGTGGTAAATACTGACTTCCTCAACAACAAAGAAAACGACATTTTCTGTGATCTCTTAGGTAAATAATTAAAGAAAATTGTGAAGTATAATTATGCAAATTATTAGACATATTAAGTTTAGGAAGGATATGTTTTGTTCTTATGTTAGTTTCACTGCAAAAAGCAAGTGCTCAAGACGAAATTTCTCACTAAACTATTATACACAGATGGATCTAAGCTGGAGAGTAGTGGCAGGACAGCACCTGCTCTTGTTACCTTCCTAGGTAACAACGATAGGGACTATGTTGAGTTCGGCATAAGAATTAACAAGCGGTCGTATACACTGCAACACGTTGATCGGAGAAGCCAGATACAGCCACTCAAAATCCGGACAAAAAAAAACTAATATGCAATTGTTATGGACTTCATCATAGTGGATTACTCCTTGACGGTAAAGTTGATAAGTTAGGCAAAGAAAGTATCCTGAAACATTAAATGTATCCTGAACCTTGAACTGAGATTGTTCAAGATAAAGTTTTGTATATACTGTATTTGGTATAAGAGTGCAGAGGTCCTCTTGTATAGGACGAGGCTGTATCCACACACTTACCTACCCAGTATAAACCCAAGTGATACATGGAAACATTGTGTGGTGAAATACTTGTGTGATGAGTACAGCAGTGACAGGTATGTATGGTATTGTGTCTGTGATGAGTGTGTATGGTGTAGTGTGTCTGTGTGGTGTGTCAAGTGTGACTGGTGTGGTGTGCGTGTAGTGAATAAAGCAGTGACAGGTGTGGTGGGTACAGGTGTTTGTATACAGCAACACTTGTCGTCTGAGGAAGGAGAGTGGGGAGAATTTATAATAGAAATGGATCACGGCATAACGTCGGCGGTGTTAACGAAGTTGTTTACAGTACTCACACTGACAGTTTACGTAAACTGTGTCTGCAGGATCTGAGTCGCTGAAATTTACAGATGGACTGTTAATATTTGATATTAATTAGGTGGTGGGGCGTGTGTTAGGGGATCCCTAGCGTTCTAACTTTTAGGTAGGTTGTCTAAAATTGCCAGTGTCAGGAACTGCAAATTTTAGACATAGATGGGAGTCTATGGGATCCATTCGTCTTGAGTTCACAGACTATTCTAATAATCCCAGTGCACTTAGCAGTAGTAAAATAATATACATCAACAGTGTACTGCTACTCTATTCTTAATGGTAGTTACATGGGGGAGAACAAAGGCAAGCTTCCTGTCATACTTCATCACACAGAATGGATTTCTTGGTGGTCAAATATAGGAGACCTTATGAAGTGCAATGAAGATATCGTCAAGTAATTCAATAATTGTTTACTATCTACGATAGCTTCAAAGGTTTAGTTCCAACAGCTGTAGTTTCTGTTAAAGTGTTTAGGAATTATCTCTCAGAATGACGTATCGTGTACACAGGAGGATAAAGCCAGAGATCATGTCAACTGGGATTGATGAATTTGAAAGAGTATACACCCAAGGGTACATAAACCCAAGGGTACATAAACCCAAGGGTACATAACTAAGGGCGGGAGAAGCCAAGGCTGATCAAACTGAAGTAGGAGAAAATTCAAGGATACATAAAAAGGGTGGATAATACCAACAAGGTAATTACAGACTATAATAACGAGTGGACTAACCTGAGGGTGAATAAAACCGAGTGTAGAGTAAATTGAGGAAGGATAAAACAAAAGAATAAACCCAATGATTAATAAGCAGGAGAGAGAGAGAGAGAGAGAGAGAGAGAGAGAGAGAGAGAGAGAGAGAGAGAGAGAGAGAGAAAGAGGAGAGGAGGATGGAGGAGATATGCTGCAATATAAGAATAATTTTCATGTCGCTAAACAATTAGACAAGAACATCTCGCAGAGGCGCACCTTGCCGCAGATAAGGTCGCTGCGTCCATCACTGGACGCAAACAAGTGCTGGTCTTCCTGAAGGCCGTCCTCAGAGCCCTCGTCTGTATACAAGTTCAAGAAGATTCTCCTGTCAGCGAGTTAATAAAGTCCCCGAGAGTCCTGTGCAACCCCGGACCCCGAGAGTCCTGTGCTTCCCCTGGCCCCGAGAGTCCTTTGCAACCCCGGACCCCGAGAGTCCTTTGCATCCCCGGACCCCGAGAGTCCTGTGCAACCCCGGACCCCGAGAGTCCTGTGCAACCCCGGACACGGAACACTTTAAGACGATTTAAAATCGCGATTTTGTT
>WNWK01054217.1:0-11624 GCA_009830355.1 Cherax destructor
GGGGAAGATATGGTTATTCGATCATTCTTTGAATCTGGCCTAAATTTTATGGACAGACTTGCATAACTAAATTTTGCTCACACACACCCCCCGAACTTGTGCCCCCTGCAACCACAAATAGGTGAGTACACACACAAACATACACAAAATTCATACGATCCACCACACACACAAACACGGACAAACGTTTAAAGGGGGGTCTCGTGGAAAAAGGTGAAATACTAAAAAACGTGTATGGGAAAGGCAACACCGACAGGTAGTTGACACTATACCCACCCAGGAGAAAGGAAAAACCTTAGATGGTGCTGTACATAAAAGGGCAAGGGGTTTTCAGACTGTCATCATGGATTCTGCAGGAGGGAGCAGGAACACTGCCCGACCCCAAAAAATTTACAAGTCAGTGGACACAGGACAGTTGCAAGAGACGGGAATACAGTGAATAGAGTCTCTGTATCGAAAAACAGACAAAAAGTGCTGAGATACAGACCAGCATCACAGACATGCATACAATCCGCATAACGGGGAAGAAAATCAGGTGATTAAAAGGGGAACTTGGGAAAATTTGCTGCACGAACGATAACTAGCATGGGTTCAGAGCCCAAATCTTGTTGCTTATCGACCTGTTGGAATTCAAGGAAAAGTGAGATAAGAAAGACGGACAAGAGGGATCGGGATTGCATATTCTTATAGTAAAATAACATCATTTGCCCCTGCAGCTAACAGACGGGGAAACCACACACACACAAGAGAAGAGGGGTGGGTAGATTGCATATTCCGGACTGCAAGAAGGCGTTTGCCGTTCCACACAAGAGAAGTGCAGAAGCTGGAGGACCAGGCGGGGATAACAGGAAGGTACACAATGGATCGGGGAATACCTGTCGGAAGACACAGCAGCGAGTTGGGCTTGGGGAGGTGTCAAATGGGCGCCGGTGACGGTGGGGGTTTGGGGTCGTCCTGTGACCGGGGCTGTTTTTGGGATTTGTGAACGACGTGACGAAGGAATAGACCCGAAGTGTCCCTGTTTGCAGATGATGTGAAGTTGATGGGAAAGGGTTCAGTCGGACGAGGAACAGAACTACAAAAGGGTCTGGACGGCTGCAAGCCTGGTCAAATTGGCTCCTGGGGTTCAACCCCACCAAGTGCAAAGTCATGAAGATTGGGGAAGGGCAAAGAAGACCGCAGACGGAGTACAGTCTGGGGGGGAGTATAACACCAGGCACATCTCCTGGGGCGCACATCAACCAAATAACTGCTGCAGCATCGGGCCCTAGCAAACCTAAGAACACATTCCGACATCTTAATAAAGAATCGTTCAGGACCCTGTACACTGTGTACGTTACGCCCATACTGGAGTATGCAGCACCAGTTTGGAACCCACATCTAGTCAAGCACATAAAGAAGCTAGAGAAAGTGCAAAGGTTTGCAACAAGACTAGTCCCGGAGCTAAGGGGTATGTCCTACGAGGAGAGGTTAAGGGAAATCGACCTGACGACACTGGAGGACAGGAGAGATAGGGGGACATGATAACGACATATAAGATACTGAGAGGAATTGACAAGGTGGACAGAGACAGAATGTTCAGAGATGGGACACAGTAACAAGGGGACACAGTTGGAAGTTGAAGACTCAGATGAATCACAGGATGTTATGAAGTATTTCTTCAGTCATAGAGTGGTTGTGAAGTGGAATAGTTTGGGGAAAGGCGATGTAGTGGAGGCAGGTTCCATACATAGCTTTAAGGAGAGGTATGATAAAGCTAATGGAGCAGGGAGCGTGACCAGTGGCGGCCAGTGAAGGCAGGGGCCAGGAGCTATGACTCGACCCTGAAACCACAACTAGGTGAGTACAACTAGGTGAGTACATACACACACACACACACACACACACACACAAGGCAGAATCAGCCCAAAACAATGATCCTGCTGGAGAAAGCACGGCTGAGGGCGACTCGGGCGTACCAGAATGTATACCTCGACCGGGACAGACGCAAGAAGAAAGGTGGCCCTGAAGGAGAGGATAAGAATGCGAAGAGAGGAGCGAGAGGAGGAGACGGGGAAAGGAACGGAGGAAACCAGGCCCAAGTAGAAGAACAAACTCCCCACCGGAAGCACTCAATGAGGGCCTCCAAACACATCAACCCCAAGGCAACCATACATTTTAACCTCACACACACACATCACTCCCCTGTCCCCACCCATAAACCCCAAAAACCCACCCTCACAACTACCCCCATCCACACCCACCCCCCCAAACCCCATACCCCACTCTTCAACTCCCCCACCCATTCAGCAACCCCTGGGCACTCTGCCCATACCAAACCCCAAGATCCCCCTAGGGCCAC
The DNA here is from genome assembly GCA_009830355.1 of Cherax destructor. NCBI lineage: Eukaryota > Metazoa > Arthropoda > Malacostraca > Decapoda > Parastacidae > Cherax > Cherax destructor. Next base: position 2,342 of record WNWK01054217.1, read on the forward strand.
AGTCTTGGGAACGAGGTTGAAGATCTGGTACACAAATGCGGATGGAATCACGTATAAATACAAGAGTGGAATGAAAGAATTGATGAGAAGTCCCCATACATCATAGTGGTCACAGAAACAAAACTCACTGAGACAATACAGACACAATCTTCCAAAGGGTTATCAGATCCTTAGGAAAGATAGAAGGAGCAGGGGGAGGAGGGTCCACTGTCGAAAGGACTTGGTTCAGGAAATGGAGATAGGTGTGTGAAAGGGACTTTATAGTAGGTACCATCCAGTCTGGGAGCACAAGATAGTCATTGCAGTGATGTATAACCCTCCACAGAACTGCAGGAGGCCAGGAGAAGAATATGAAGAGAACAACAGAGCAATGGTGGGCACACTGGAAAATTTGGGCAGAAAAGCGCACTCGATCAGAGCAAGTTACTGGTCATGAGAGATTTCAGCCACGGGGAGATCGACTGGGAAAACCTGGAACAAGTGGGGTCCAGAAACATGGAAAGCCAACATGTCAGGGACACGACCATAGAGAGAGGAGAGGACGAACCAGCAAGGCTGGACCTTGTATTCACCCTGAGCAGCTCAGACATTGAGGACATAACACACGAGAGCCCAGGAGCCAGACCATATGGTGCTGAGCTTTAAACCATAGTAGAGTTACAGGTGGGGGGGGGAAAGAAACGGAACTGAAGAGACAAACCAAACTTTAAAGGAGACCACATGGGTATGAGGAACTTTCTGCAGGAAGTTCAGTGGGAAAGGGACATGGCAGGACAGTCAGTAAATGAAATGATGGAATACATAGAGACAAAGTGCAAGGAGGCAGAGGAACAGTTTATACCCAAAGGCAAAAGATTAAATGGGAAGGAAAGAAAGAACCCCTGGTTTAAGCAAAGGTGCAGGGAGGCAAAGACTCAGAGTGCCAGAGAATGGAAAAAGTACAGAAGGCAAAGAACTCAAGAAAACAAAGAGATTAGTCGTAGAGCATCGAAAGTCAAGTCTGACCCGAAACTGATGTACAGTCACATCATAAGGAAGACAACAGTCAAGGACCAGGTGATAAGGCTGAGGAGGGAAGATGGGGAAATTCACAAGACCCGACCAAGAGGTATGTGAGGAGCTCAACTCAAGGTTTAAGGAGGTATTCACAGTGGAGGCAGGAAGGCAGCTGGGTAGACCGGCCAGGCGCAACACTAACAAGGAATATATCAAGTGTTGGATGGCATACACACAACTGAGGAGGAGGTGAAGCAGTTATTCAGTGAACTTTGACACCTCAAAGGCGATGGGTCGGGCAATATCTCCCGTGGCTCCTTCGGGAGGTGCAGTGGTGCTGAGTGTCCACTTACCATAATATTCAACACATCCTTGAAACTGGCAGCTACCTAAGGTATGAAAAAAGGCCCAAAGTAGTCCCATTTTTAAGAAAGGAGACAGAAAATAGGCACTAAACTATTGACCGGTGTCACTTACGTGTATAGTGTGCAAAGTCTTGGGGAAAATCATCAGGAAAAGAATGGTGGAGCATCTGGAACGGCACAGGATAATCAACGCAGCACGGGTTCATGGAAGGCAAATCCTGTGTAACAAACCTCCTGGAGTTCTATGACAAAGTAACAGAGGTAAGACAAGAGAGAGAAGGGTGGGTTGATTGCATTTTCCCGGACTGCAAAGGGGCCTTGACACAGTACCTCATATGAGATTAGTAAAAGCTGGAAGACCAAGCGTGCATAACAGGAAGGGCACTGGAATGGATCAGGAATACCTCATAGGGAGGCAACAACGGGTCATGGTGCGTGATGAGGTATCACAGTGGGCGCCTGTGACGAGCGGGGGTCCGCAGGGGGCAGTCCTAGGACCAGTGCTATTCTTGGTGTATGTGAATGACATGACGGACGGGATAGACTCAGAAGTGTCTCTGTTCGCAGATGATGTGAAATTAATGAGGAGAATCAAATCAGATGAGGACCAAGCAGGACTTCAAACAGACCTGGACAAGCTGGACATCTGGTATATTTTGGTCAGTATAAAATTAAATACAGTTCAAGAAGAATATGGAGACATTGGTAAAACCCCTTTAACTACATTGCATAAGTTCACCTCAGGGTCACCTGAAGACCAAGTGTTTTGCAGTCACCACCATAAATTACCATGCTATAATTAAATACTTCCCGCTAAACTTAAGTTTCCTCTAAGTAAGGTTTAACGCTACAAACTAACCAGCATTGGACTCAGACTTCCATTATATGAGGACTATTCTAAATTTAGCACCGTAATTAACGTCAAAATTGAGTGCAAATTCTGCGGGAAAATTGAAACTCGGATCACTATTTTTAGAATTTTATCTTGAAGGTAGATAACATCTCCTTAGGTAAAATATATATATATATATATATATATATATATATATATATATATATATATATATATATATATATATATATATATATATATATATATATCAAGACAACCACTATGAAAAATAGAAGGGTTTCCAAGCACTTTCTGACTATTCACATTATCAAAAGGGAAAATAGGTCCTGATAATGTGAATGGAACAGAAACTCTTTCATAGTCTTCTTACTATTTTGATATCACCTGTTTACTGTGATCTTTTGCATATATATATATATATATATATATATATATATATATATATATATATAATTCAATAACAACACTGCGACTTGCCGAAGATTCGAACCCATGTCGTTTTGGCTTTCATGGTGAGCGAAAATCACAATGATGCTCTAACCCAGGACCACGCAATCCTATAAGAATCAACTAGCAGAGCTAGGTGTGTTACCGTGATCGAGGAATACGGTGGGAGTGTGCCTCTGAGCTAATTTCATTCTCCTCCCGTTTGGTGTACTAGCCTCACGAGCAGTATTTATATTATTGTAACCACGAGCAGTGGCATTGAATCAATAACCACTGCGACTAGCCGGATTCGAACCCCCATTTTGGCCGCCTCATGGTAAGCGAAAATCACACATGAAAAGCACTTTCGTGATTTCTCACACTTCTTCGGAACAATGCAATGAAGAGTATGGAATATAAAATAAATCAGGAAGCCAAAACAGATGTATTCAGGAATTCAGTGTAGCCAGAAAAGAAGAAACAAGGAGATTAGAGCACCAGAACCCCAACAACCCTAGGTGACAAATTTCCCAGGAATGCATTTTATGCAAAGATGAAAACGATGGGGAAAACCCCATACGTCTCTCAAAAAAAAAATGGTAATAATCGGATTTTTGTGAACGAGTAACGTGATGGCATTAAAAGTCCATCATTTTATTTACATTCAGATTAAAACAAAGAAAGTAGCAGATTTTTTCAGGCCTCGTAAACCCTTTTGGGATTACCAATATGTTTGTGGAGTTTTCCATTGTTCGTATGCAACTATTGAACCTCTTTTATCCTCAACAATTGACTTACAGTCGTACTAACTATTACGTGTCATAGAAACTACAAATTTCTTTATCCACGTTCAATTAATTTTAATATAAATATCAGTCTCATTATAAATACTTGATTAAATCTACTGAGAAGTCAGCTAAAAAATTCTTGCGATTTTAAGCATTGTGGAATTAAAAAAATATGTACAGTATAGAACAAAAAGAATAACAATGAAAAATAATAGCATATAAGACCAGGTCAAAAATGTGAAACGTTCTCTGTTAAATGAGACTGTGTTGATATGGGGGTAGGCTAACTTAAAAATAGAATGTCTGTACGTTCTAATTAGCAGCTGACAGACGCTCTGTCTGGTGCTAATCAACTGCGTATGTTTATAAAGTATTTAGGGAAAAATATCGCACTTGCCACAGTATTCCATAATTTACATCGTAGAAGACATAGATGACAAGGGCCAAGGAGCCAGCAAACCGATGGCCCTGTGGCACACTGATAGTGCACTCTGAAGACACCACCATAAAAGCATACTCGTCACCTGGAAGACGAATAATCTGATACATGGCTGTTCCTGGCCATCATAATGACCCAAGACAGCAACACACACACACACTCACACACACACACACACACACACACTGGAATAGTCTAGCGAACGATATAGTGGAGGCGGTCCCTGTTTTAAGACAAGGTATGATAAAGCTCATGGAGCAGGAGCAGAGCCCCGTAGCGGACAGCAAGAGCGGGGCCAGGAGCTGAGTCTCGACCCTGCAACCACAATTAGGTGAGTACAATTAGGTGAGTAAAACTGTCTTGGTTCATTGTGATAACCAGAAACAGCCATGTGTGTGTGTGTGTGTGTTGTGTACTCACCTAATTGTGGTTGCATCGGTCGAGACTCGCTCCTGGCCCGCCTCTTCGCTGTCCGCTACTGGGTCTCTGCTCACCCTGTTCCATGAGCTTTATCATACCTTGTCTTATAACTATGTATGGTTCCCGCCTCCACTATATCGTTCGCTAGACTATTCCACTTCCTGACTACTCTATGGCTGAAGAAATGCTTCCCAACATCCCTTTGACTCATCTGAGTCTTCAGCTTCCAGTTGTGCTCCCTTATTTCTGTGTTCCTCTCTGGAACATCCTGTCACTATCTACCTTGTCGATTCCCCGCAGTATTTTGTATGTCGTTATCATGTGTCCTCTAACCCTTCTGTCCTCCAGTGTTGTTAGTCTATTTCCCTCAACCTTTCTTCATAGGGCACCCCTTTGGGGAAATAACCTTTTCGAAACCTTTGCCTTTCTCTGTTTCTTGCTCTTGACCAGGTTTTTGGGGGGGGCCAAAACCCCAATTCCCCGGTGTACAGTGTCTTGACATTTTTTTTTTTTTTTTTTTTTTTTTTTTTTTTTTTTTTTTTTTTTTTTTTTTTTTTTTTTTTTTTTTTTTTTCCTTGTCTTAAGGAACTGATGTAATCTTGCTGCCTCGCACTATCTCAGTTTCTTGACGTGCTTGACCATTGTTCCAGCTTGCTGCTACTCTAGTGGCCTGAAATGTAAGTGTCTTGAACATCCTGCTTCGAACTATCTAGTTTGCAGCCCATTGTGCCGCCTGTTGATGTGTGTGTTGTTCGCCTGCTGTGATAGACATAGCCTGTAAAATAATGCTAACCTTGTGTGTGTATGTGTGTGTGTGTGTGTGTTTGTACCAATGAAAGTGTTCTGAACACCTGTCAGTCCTCAATAATATCAGAGACAGAATAAAATAAATTGGTCTGTATATTTCCACCCCTGTGCTGGAGTCCTCTTCAGTAAATACAAAAATGAAAGAACTTGAATTTATAGGAAGGTTACGCCCTAAGCCGTACAGGTTCTCCAGAATGGAGTATCAGATCAGTTTAAAAAAAGACACGTGGCAAACCCTTTTACGACTTTTTTATTAGAAAACTTTCGATCCTTGAACCTTGATCACTTCTAACCACAGAGTTTAAAAATAACAGTTGATTTAGGCAGAAAGTGACGTGTGGTGACCTTAAAAATGCCTATACACGTTATACTGTGTGTTAAAAGTGATCAAGACCTCGGGACCGAAACGTTTTCTATATAAAATATGTCTGGTGTTTGCTCAAGTGTTTTTTAAACCGGTTGTCTGTATAAATTATAAAAGGTTTATTCCACGGTCATGGGTAGTATGATGACAGGTCTTGAAGGAGATGAGTGGAAGCAAGCTAAAGGTTTTGGCAAGTAGTCCCTCTGTACTAGTTGGATCCATCAGGACGCAAGTGGGAATAAGGGGATTGATGGATGCTGGCATGTAGCCGAATCAAGATTCCTCTTATTGATGGTGATTTCATTGTGTCTCTGATCAACCCTTGGTTTTTCGGACAGTTTAGACTATGCAGACCATATTGGTCCGCTCCCCCTGAATCAGGGCAGCTGACAGTTTCTGCAATGCAGAGTCTATGAATCGAGATGTGTGCTCATTGTTGAAATGGGAACTATTGAAAAAATTCCCCAGAGTGGAATTTATCACTCCAGATGTGAGACGGAAACTTCTCTGTCGAACGTTGCAGGAATAGAGCATGCTTCTATACACCTTTTCTGCAAAGGCTGTCCCAGGGTGGATTACGTGGAGGCCAGCATTGTGACTGGTTCTGGCGCTGAAGCAATGAGGTTTCACAGTCAGTAAATCCTTAGTGCTGCTTGGGTCTCTTCCCCGCTACACAAACCCCGGTGGCTTGGAGATACAGGGGAGGAGGAAAAGAAAGATGGCAGGGTAATTTGAGAGACTACTAATTCCCAGTCTACCAAATATGACTTAAAATGAGGCCTAGGATTTCTGAATGATCATATTTCCTGATATTCTCTATGTGTGTATTCAGTGTCAGCCAGAGTGCTATCATCCAATTACACATCCAGATGAGTCTATTCCATTCTCACCAAACAGAGTTTAGCGATACGACGATAACACAAATGGATGAATGAATAGAGAGAAGGGAAATGTCTAAAAATTGCAGAGAGTAACATCCTTTCTGATTAAGGTAAAAAAATAAAACATTGGTAAAGTCCAATTTAATTAAGTTTTTGATGTCATGTTAGTAATGTATCCCGAGCTGCGTGGACAGTTGCCTCACAGCCTTGAATTCCAAACCCGAGCTGTGTTCGTTTCAGTATTATGGCAGCCTCGTAACCCACCATTCTCACTGCAGCCCTGGCAACAAGGCGTCGGAGCATGGTGCCAACTGCAATGGATCTTATTCTTCAACTCATTTTTCTTAGAGCACCGAGTGATCGCCGAAATAGATCAGCCAAGCACACATTGCTAAATCTGGTGAGCTAAGAACAGGCTCTCTGGAACATCACCGAGTGTTGGACTGAGCATTTACTTAATATAGCCTTAAACCCGTGAAACCACCTCCAGGGGCCCTGTGTGAATGACATGGCAGCTTTACGTATCTGGATCCTGAAGGGTTGAAGGTTCTTGTGTCACTGGCATGGAGGCCAGTGGCAGGAGGGAAAGCCTGGGGGGAGTTTTTTCTTCAGAGTTTCCGCTGAAGTGGTATCCAATGGAATCCTCGCTAGCTAAAAGCCTAAATTCTTCAGTATTATTTCCTTCTTCTTTTTTTTTGATAATTTGGCTGGCATTTTCCCGACTGGTGTTTATCGCACTAGGGGGAAAGGGATGAGGTTGGAATCCTTAGGAAATTCATGAATTACCCTAATAATAGATGGGGGCTAGGGACCCGTTGTTCCTGGGTGGCACAGGCAGGCAGGCAGGCAGGCAGGCAGGCAGGCGGGGAAAAGGGACAGGATTATTAAACAGCAGGAGGTTGTACAGGGATCAAATTGATGAGGCATAATTGTTTTTTCCCCACGAAGTCAGTAAATTTTGGGAACAGCTTAGGGACGAACTATTTTTGGGGATGTGTGTGACATCAACCTGGTGGATGTTAACTAAGCAGTTGTTAGATCTTCCGTTGAGGTAAAGATGGAACGAAATAACTGCTTTGTAAGCATCTGATTCTTTCACAATCGTTCTTTCTACGGGGAAGGTTGGTAGAGCCGTTGGTTCTCGTGCTTATCTCTTGGTACTTGACCAGCGTTTAGGTTCCTTGGGAAAAACTGGGGATCTTTTTTGGTGATTATCCTGATTTTCCCCCCTGTGTTTCACTCTTCAATTTTTTTTTTACGTTGAGTCTGATTTTTCACCGTTAGTGGAGGGACCAGGGGCCACCTCTCAATTTCCCCCTGTTGATTGGGAACGAGAATTTAGGTTGTCAGGTCTTTTAAAAAACTCTTAAAGCTTTAATGACTGCCACCTCTTACTGGACTGCTAGGAAGACATTGTAAAAAATAGCAAGCTGTCACGTCAGGAGGTTTGTGAGTTTTCCAGCAGTGTGTCGACGGGCTGTTTGGTACTATGTGGAAGGGTCTTTGAAGGACGTGCCTAGTATGGGCCATCTCCGTCGAATATCCTCCCCGCTGTTCACGCCACTCACCATCCGCCACACAAACTGCACAATAATTCCACTATTTACGTTGAAACGCTTCACTGAAATGGCTTCTCGTCCACTGAAATCTTCCTTAGATACACTGCGTCCTGTGTTACTGAGTCGACATTCAAATGGAAACAATTTGACATTGACAGCATTACTTGAGTAAACAAAAAGTTTTATGATAATCTTATTTTAAAGAATAAAGTAGAAAGTTTTTTACGAGCCGTCCTCTTGGTAGTAATCTCCCCCGATCATGTGCACTCATTCCGGCGTCGCTGCCACTTTCAGAAGCCATGGTGGAAGTCTTCAAGTGTGAGTTTGTTCAATTCTTCTGTCACATTCTTGTGAATTTTGGAAATTCTGTGAAATATCTTTCCTTTCAGTTTCAGCTAATTTTGTCTAGATCGACAAAAATACTTAGCAATGTTAGGTGCATACGGCGGGTATGGCAATCTTAGGTGAATACGGAGGGTATGTCAATGTTAGGTAAATACGGAGGGTGTGGCAATGTTAGGTGAATACGGAGGGTGTGGCAATGTTAGGTGAATACGGAGGGTGTGGCAATGTTAGGTGCATACGGCGGTTATGGCAAGTTATGTGCATACGGCGGGTATGGCAATGTTGGTGAATACGGCGGTTATGGCAATGTTAGGTGAATACGGCGGGTATGTCAATGTTAGGTGAATACGGAGGTGTGGCAATGTTAGGTGAATACGGGGTGTGGCAATGTTAGGTGAATACGGAGTGTGGCAATGTTAGGTGCATACGGCGGTTATGGCAATGTTAGGTGAATACGGCGGGTTGTCAATGTTAGGTGAATACGGTGGGTATGGCAATGTTAGGTGCATACGGCAGGTATGGCAATTTAGGTGAATACGGGGGTATGTCAATGTTGGTGAATACGGAGGGTATGGCAATGTTAGGTGATACGGGGTATGGCAATTTAGGTGAAATACGGAGGGTATGGCAATGTTAGGTGAATCGGGGGTTGGCTGTTAGGTGAATACGGAGGGTGTGGCAATGTTGGGGGATCGGAAGGGTTGGCAATTTAGGTGAAAACGGAGGTATGGCAATTTGGGTGATACGGGGGTATGGCAATGTTAGGTGAAAACGGAGGGTGTGGCAATGTTAGGTGAATACGGAGGGTGTGGCAATGTTAGGTGAATACGGCGGGTATGGCAATGTTGAGTGAATACGGAGGGTGTGGCAATGTTAGGTGAATACGGCGGGTAGCGTTGGTGATGCGGCGGGTATGGCAATGTTAGGTGAATACGAGGAGGTTTTGGGAATGTTAGGTGAATACGGGGGGTATGGCAATGTTGGTCATGGCGGGTATGGCAATGTTAGGTGCATAGCGGTATGGCTGTTAGGTGAATACG
>WNWK01054218.1:0-11624 GCA_009830355.1 Cherax destructor
GACATATATATATATATATATATATATATATATATATATATATATATATATATATATATATATATATATATATATATATATATATATATATATATATATATATATATATATATATAAAAAAGATCACAGTAAACAGGTGATATCAAAATATGCAAGACAACCACTAGGAAAAAATAGAAGAATTCCAAGCGCTTTCGTGACTACTCACATTATCAAGGAACTATAAAGGAAACGTGAGAAGAAGGCCCATTTATAAGCCTTCTTCTCACGTTTCCTTATAGGCCTTGATAATGTGTCAAGCTGGAATCTTCTATTTTCATAGTGGTTGTCTTACATATATATATATATATATATATATATATATATATATATATATATATATATATATATATATATATATATATATACACTTGCCAATATGCTCAGGGCCGTAACATCAGACAGGGAGACTGCCCGTCTCCTAGCCGTGAGTGCACATCACTCTGGGGACTTCCTCCAAACAGTTCCCATTTCGGCCATGGGAACACGCCTGGACCCTAAGACCCTTCGTATTGCAGTGGCTCTGCGCCTTGCTGCCCCCATTCACACGGAATATACGTGTATTTGCGGCAATGCGCAAGCCGACCAATATGGTCTACATGGTGTTAACTGTTCTAAAACCAAGGGTTGGCATGCAAGACACAATAAGGTCAACGACATCACAAAGAGAACCCTCGCTACAGCTGGATGCCCAGCTGAGAGAGAGCCTCGATCACTAGCAGCCAACAACGCCCACAACCCAGCAAACCGCCCCGACGGGATCACCATCTATCCTTGGAAGAATGGCAAGCTCTTAGCATGGGATTATACCTGCGTGTCGACACTGGCTGACACCTACATCCATCACAGTGTTGGGCGACAGGGAGGAGCTGCTGACCACAGAGAGGAGTACAAGATCGGCAAGTACAGGGACATAAGCTAACAGTATAAATTTGTCCCAGTGGGATCAGAGACCTTGGGAGCGTGGGGAAAAAATGCAACACGTTTCCTTAAAGAGCTGGGTTCCAGACTCATCGACACCACCAGGGACCCAAGGGCAGCCACGTTCATGTTCCAGCGTCTCAGCGTGGCCATCCAGAGGGTAACGCATGCTGCATACTCGGCTCGCGTCCGGCTTCGGAGGAGCTGGAGGAGATTCATAATCTTTGACATATTGTACCATTGTATTCATGTTCATGTTTGTGTGTTTTATAAATGTATTCTGTCTATTAATAAAGCATTTATATGTAAAAAAAAAAAAAAAAATATATATATATATATATATATATATATATATATATATATATATATATATATATATATATATATATATATATATATATATATATATATATATATATATATATATATATATATATATATGTCGTGCCGATTAGGTAAAACTGGTCAATTAGCAGAACTCATCTAAAATTAGGTCCTTTCTAAAATTTTCTCTTATACGTTTAAAGATAGATTTTTTCATTTATGTTAATGTAAAAATTTATAATTTTGTACCAAGAGAAACTTTGAAAACCTACCTAACCTTATTACAACAAGCGCAATTTAATTTAGCTAACCCAACTAAATATATTTTAGATACGTTAACATTAATTTAATAATAAAGAAACACAATGAAATATATTTTTTCGTTATTTCAGAATGATTTTGGCGAAATTATTGCATACACAAATTTTCACTTGTCTTATATGGCAAGGTGAGCGTTGCTATTTAAGCAAAATAGCAAGTTTTACCTAATCGGCACGACATATATATATATATATATATATATGTCGTGCCGATTAGTAAAACTTGCTATTTTGGCTTAAATAGCAACGCTCATCTTGCCATATAAGACAAGTGAAAATTTGTGTATGCAATAATTTCGCCAAAATCATTCTGAACATAACGAAAAAATATATTTCATGTGTTTGTTTATTATTAAATTAATGTTAACGTATCTAAAATATATTTAGTTGGGTTAGACTAAAATAAATTGCGCTTGTTGTAATAAGGTTAGGTAGGTTTTCAAAGTTTCTCTTGGTACAAAATTATAAATTCTTACATTAACATAAATGAAAAATATATCTTTAAACGTATAAGAGAAAATTTTAGAAATGACTTAATTTTAGATGAGTTCTTGCTAATTGACCAGTTTTACCTAATCGGCACGACATATATATATATATATATATATATATATATATATATATATATATATATATATATATATATGTCGTGCCGATTAGGTAAAACTTGCGATTTTGGCTTAAATAGCAACGCTCACCTTGCCATATAAGACAAGTGAAAATTTGTGTATGCAATAATTTCGCCAAAATCATTCTGAACATAACGAAAAAAATATATTTCATTGTGTTTGTTTATTATTAAATTAATATTAACGTATCTAAAATATATTTAGTTGGGTTAGGCTAAATTAAATTGAGCTTGTTGTAATAAGGTTAGGTAGGTTTTCAAAGTTTCTCTTGATACAAAATTATAAATTCTTACATTAACATAAATGAAAAAAAAATATCTTTAAACGTATAAGAGAAAATTTTAGAAAGGACTTAATTTTAGATGAGTTCTTGCTAATTGACCAGTTTTACCTAATCGGCACGACATATATATATATATATATATATATATATATATATATATATATATATAAATATATATATATATATATATTCATATGTATTGAGATGCTCAAATATTCATAAATACATGCATACATTTAAAAATTATACATACATAAATAACCCGCACATGGGAGACTGAAACGTATGACGGTTATTCAGTGGGACTTTGACCATTAACTAGTAACAGAGAAACGCAAAAGGTTGATAATAATGATGATAATATAATCACCAGAAACTACGTCCTGACACCAGACGTTTCCAGATGGTGACCCGTCACTGTCTGCTGAAGGTGAGTGGTGACCTGTCACTGTCTGCTGAAGGTGAGTGATGACCTGTCACTGTCTGCTGAAGGAGGGTCGGTGTTTGCACACTTGACTTACACATGTTTACGCGTGGGTGTGGGTGTGTGTGTGTGTGTGTGTGTGTGTTTGTGTGTAGTGTAGAGTAAGAAGTGTGAGGTGTAGGTGTTTGTGTATTTATGTTAATATACTACACTAGTAATGCCGAAAGGAGAGGATAATATGCATTGTTAAATAAATGTATGTGTATGTTTGATACAGAGGATTGTGTTTGTGTGTGTGTTGCTTCATTTGGGTATCTGTATGTGTGATGTGTGTGTAGGATTTGCATGTGGAAATACATAATTTAGTGCATAGAAGAGTGCTCGCTTGAGAACCTTAATGTACTATGAAAATAAAGATCAATAACAAGAAAAAAACGATAACTGATAACAATTAATTGCAGTTATCGTGCAGGGAACACAAAGGTTCACACACCGACTCTAATCTACACACATAAAAACGTTCACAAATACCATTATTCAACTAAATAATTGAACAATGTAATAATTGGCATAGGTACAATATTAAATATAAATATATGTTCCAAATTATCATTGAGTGGCCACTCCTTGGTGGGCTAACTGGGATAGAGATCTCTCTTGTCTCAGGTAGTCGACGTTCGGGTCTGTCCAGGTGGATGTTATTACAGAGCGCAGATTTTCTGCGTGTCCTCCTCTGTAATAACATCTACCTTCGTATACTGATATTAATACACTTGTGTAGTAATATCATATATGGACAGTGCTTCAAGGGTGGCTAAAACTGCTGACCTCAGGGAAGTGGTGAAGGGTGTATGGATGAACACTTGGAACCATGGACCTGGGGTGGGACTGCTGACCTCATGGAAGTGGTGAAGGGTGTATGGATAACACTTGGAACCACGGCCCTTTGGGGTGGACTGCTGACTCAGGAAGTGGTGAAGGGTGTATACCTGGAACCAGGACTGAGGACTGCTGACCTCAGAAGTGGTGAAGGGGTTACCTGGACCAGACCTGGGGTGGGACTGCTGACCTCAGGAAGTTGTGAAGGGTGTATGGATGAACACTTGGAACCACGGACCTGGGTGGGACTGCTGACCTCGGAAGTGTGAAGGGTACCTTGGAACCACGGACCTGGGTGGGACTGCTGACTGGGGAAGGGAGGTGACCTGGAACCACGGACCTGGACTGGGTGGGGGAGGCATAAAAATACGAAAGAAGTTTCCAGAACTTCGTGGGAAGGAAGACATCCGGGGGCCACGGATGGATTCCTGGACACATGAACCTGGGGAAGGCTTAGAAGCAAGAGTCGAGATCACTGAGTGTAGGATAGGATAGGAAGTGGGGAAGGGACACATGAATCTGGGGAAATGGGGAAGGGGACACAGATGGACTCCTGGACACATGAACCTGGGAAGGTAAGATTACTGAGTGTAGGTTAGGAAGTGTGGAAGGGAGAATATCTGAGGGGACACAGATGGACTCCTGGACACATGAACCTGGGAAGGTAGTACGATTAGGAAGTGGAAGGAGAATATCTGAGGACACAGATGGACTCTGGACACATGAACCTGGAGTTAGATCGTTGAGATACTGAGTGTAGGATTTGAAGTGGGTAAGGAGAATATCTGAGGGGACACAGATGAACTCCTGGACACATGAACCTGGGGAAGGTTAGATTACTGAGTGTGAGTTTACGAGTGGGAAGGGAGAATATCTGAGGGGACACAGATGGACTCTTGGACATATGAACCTGGGGAAGGTAGATTACTGAGTTGTAGGTTGGAAGTGGGAAGGGGAGAATATCTGAGGGGACACAGATGAACTCCTGGGAAACATAAACAAGTAAGCTGGAGTTGAGATTAGATGTAGGCTCGAAGTGGGAAAGATATATCTAACACAGATTAATCGGGAGATCGATCATAAAACCCTTAAGCTGTTCCTGTTCACCTAGCAGTAAGTAGGTACCTGGGTGTTCTATATAGTATATATTTTTATTTAGTATGTCAGTAATGTCAGCTAGGTCTGTATTTGTACAGTACTTGTAGAAAAAATGTAATTATTACAGAGATTTATCTAAGAGTAAGTTTGTTAGCTGCTATTTGTCGAGAACATCAACCTTACGTATTTGTCTCCGTTCAAAGAGTGAATCACTCATTATTATTAAGTCTTTAGGAACGCCTCCCGGTAGCTGGATTCAACTCACTCTGAGACTTGACAGCACCGTAAAGACTCTAATATCATTTTTAAGCTCACATCCAAATGTTTAACATCTTATAAATCTCAGAGTAGTAACTGTCTAATATCAAAACTATTGTTGAGATTGATTGGACGTATAGAGTAATTACAACGCAATAACATGCGAGTCTGAATGACAATAATAAAACTAATAAAATATTAAGTTAAAGTATTCCAGGGAGGGTTTGATGGTTACCGCAAAAAACACTTGACACTTAGTTGAAACCAGACTTGACCTGGTGACTCAACACACTTTACCTCCCGATGATCCAACATGGCCACCAGGCTTCCTACGTTTTTTTACTGTTTTATTTTTTCTTGGGAGGAAGGGTTGTATTGTCTTGTTATATTTTGTTTTGTCATATATTTATTATGTAATATCATGTTGCATTATGTTAATAAGCTGTTAACATAACATGGAGATAAATGAATTCCGACACGATGGAAAAGTAGACTCGCATGCAATATAATGCGATTCTTTATTGACAACGTTTCGTCCACACAGTGGACTTTATCAAGTTACAAACAGATCTACCTGAGCAGAGTACGTGAGTATATATAGGAAGCATAGCGACGCGAAGGGTCAGATGGAGAGAGTTGATTATTGAAAAGAGGTTGGATTTGACAAAGACCTACCCAGCATGGGCCAGTAGGTTTGTTGCTGTTTAGGACAACGTTGAAGAAATTTCCTGGCAAGAGGTTCAGCTATGTTGTAAAAGCTTCGTTTTAAAGTCTACCGAAAACCGACCAACCAGCACGATCTTCTCACTTGTACTCTCACCACAACACCAAAACTAAACGTAGTGTTGTCATAAGCTTCTTCCTTCGTGTCCTCCGAATCTGTAGCAGTGACTTCCTTGAGGCAGAAAAGAATGAGGAAGCCAGTTTACATAGGTGAGCGGGAAAAGGGACGAGAACAAGAGAGGAAGTAGTGGTAGGTAGGTAATGGAGATAGTAGTAGAAGAAATAGTGATGGCGGTGGAAAGTAGGGAGAGTAGTTTAGTGGCAAACGACAGAGAGAAAACGGGGTGAAGGGTGAAGGGAGGCAAAAGTAAAGGTAGTAGCAATAGTAGAGGAAAGGGAGGGAGAGGACTAAGTAGAAGTGGGGTCAGTCTAAGGACAAGAAAAAAGAATCTGTATTGATAAAGCCACTGGATGGCGAAACGTCTACAATAAAGATACCCATGTGTCTAATTTTCATCATACCATTCATGAACAAGAAAAAGGAACACTGCAGGAGAGCTAAAAGCACGCAATTGGTAGGACCAAAATCAGGGTGGGGATGAGGGAGAACTGACTAACAGGACACAATAGACCGAGGAAAGGATCAGGTTAAGTGACGAGTGTTCTGAAGTTTGGAACATTTGACATTGTAATGAGAAAGGAAGGCATCTATAGAGAGAAAGCCATGACTAGGGTTCATACAAGGAACGTTGTGTATAAGAGATGATTCAACAGAACGGCGACTGTGAAAGGGAGAAGTAGGGTAGACAGTAGGATGACTGTGATCTCTAACATAACAGAAAAGAGCATTATTGGTGTCGGCATTCCTAACCCTTTTTGTGTTCTTTGAGTCTGTCAGAAGAGAGCGACCAGTCTCTCCAAAGTACATATATAATCCTCACACAGGACTTGTCAGTCCGACTTGACCATTAATTAACTAGTCACTCGGAAACACAAAAGTTTGATAACCTTTTCTAGACGGTGACCCGTCTAGAAAGTGGTCTGGCTTGTCCAGGAACAGATGAGAGATTTGGTTCACTGCAAAATGGGGAATTTTATCCTCAAGCTTTTGACATTTGAAAATCATGGTATCCTGAAAATAATTATATTATACCTCTGTCAACATCTTTCAAGGAATATTTCTAGCAATGTAAATGTTATTATTATCCTCATCATCATCATTATTATAATATTATTGATATGAAAGCATTAAATATTCAGCATTGACAGAAGTTAAGTAAAGTCCCTCTTTGTTAGTCTATAAAGATTCTTACAGTGTAGAGATACATGTATCATTAAGTGTAGAGATACATGTATCATTAAGTGTAGAGATACATGTATCATTAAGTTCAAGAACATTATCAATTAATCGAAAACGAAGACAATAAGTGTATCGGTAAACTAATCCGACCACACAATAGACAAAACTAATGTCAAAGACTGGGTTACTCATTCTGATCTACACCCAAGACCAGTGAAGTGGTTATCAATCTGATCTATACACCAAGACCAGTGAGTGTTACCTTCTGATCTACACCCAAAACCAGGATGAAGCATGTTGACACTTACATCTGATCTACACAAGACCAGTAGTGGTTACTCATCTGATCTACACCCAAGACCAGTGTAGTGTTACTCTTCTGATCAACCCAAGACCAGTGTAGTGTTACTCTCGATCTACACCCAAGACCAGTGTAGTGTTACTCTTCTGATCTAACCCAAGACCAGTGAGTGTTACTCATCTGATCTACACCCAAGACCAGTGTAGTTTACTCTTCTGATCTACACAAAAGACCAGTGTAGTGGTTACTCTCCCGATCTACACCCAAGACCAGTGTAGTGGTTACTCTTCTGATCTACACATAAGACCAGTGTAGTGGTTACTCTCCTGATCTACACCCAAGACCAGCTGTGTGTTACTCTTCTGATCTACACCCAAACCAGTGTAGTGGTTACTCTTCTGATCTACACCAAGACCAGTGCAGTGGTTACTCTTCTGATCTACACCCAAGACCAGTGTATGGTACTCTTCTGATCTACACCAAAGACCAGTGTAGTGGTTACTCTTCTGATCTACACCTAAGACCAGTGTAGTGGTTACTCTTCTGATCTACACCCAAGACCAGTGTAGTGGTTACTCTTCTGATCTACACCCAAGACCAGTGTAGTGTTACTCTTCTGATCTACACCCAAGACCAGTGTAGTGGTTACTCTTCTGATCTACACCCAAGACCAGTGTAGTGTTACTCTTCTGATCTACACCCAAGACCAGTGTAGTGTTACTCTTCTGATCTACACCCAAGACCAGTGTAGTGTTACTCTTCTGATCTACACCCAAGACCAGTGTAGTGGTTACTCTTCTGATCTACACCCAAGACCAGTGTAGTGTTACTCTTCTGATCTACACCCAAGACCAGTGTAGTGGTTACTCTTCTGATCTACACCAAGACCAGTGTAGTGTTACTCTTCTGATTACACCCAAGACCAGGTGTAGTGGTTACTCTTGCGATCTACACCCAAGACTAGTGTAGTGGTTACTCTTCTGATCTACACCCAAGACCAGTGTAGTGGTTACTCTTCTGATCTACACCCAAGACCAGTGTAGTGGTTACTCTTCTGATCTACACCCAAGACCAGTGTAGTGGTTACTCTTCTGATCTACACCCAAGACCAGTGAAGTGTTACTTTCTGATCTACACCTAAGATCAGTGTAGTGGTTACTCTTCTGATCTACAAAATGCTCAAAGACCAGTGTAGTGTTACTCTTCTGATCTACACCTAAGACCAGTGTAGTGGTTACTCTTCTGATCTACAGCTAAGACCAGTGTAGTGTTACTCTTCTGATCTACAATTCCCAAAACCAGTGTAGTGGTTACTCTTCTGATCTACACCCAAGACCAGTGTAGTGTTACTCTTCTGATCTACACCCAAGACCAGTGTAGTGTTACTCTTCTGATTTCTACACCTAAGACTATTGTAGTGTTACTCTTCTGATCTACACCCAAGACCAGTGTAGTGGTTACTCTTCTGATCTACACCTAAGACCAGTGTAGTGTTACTCTTCTGATCTAGACCCAAGATCAGTGTAGTGTTATCTTCTGATTTACACCCAAGACCAGTGTAGTGTTACTCTTTGATCTACACCCAAACCAGTGTAGTGGTTACTCTTCTGATCTACACCCAAGACCAGTGTAGTGGTTACTCTTCTGATCTACACCCAAGACCAGTGTAGTGGTTACTCTTCTGATCTACACCTAAGATCAGTGTAGTGTTACTCTTCTGATCTCTACACCTAAGACCAGTGTAATGTTACTCTTTTGATCTACACCTAAGATCAGTGTAGTGTTACTCTTCTGATCTCTACACCTAAGACTAGTGTAGTGTTACTCTTCTGATCTCTACACCTAAGACCAGTGTAGTGTTACTCTTCTGATCTACACCCAAGACCAGTGTAGTGTTACTCTTCTGATCTACACCCAAGACAAGTGTAGTGGTTACTCTTCTGATCTACACCCAAGACCAGTGTAGTGATATTCTTCTGATCTACACCCAAGATCAGTGTAGTGTTACTCTTCTGATCTACACCTAAGATCAGTGTAGTCTTACTCTTCTGATCTACACCCAATAGAAATATTCCTCCCAATTCCTTCTCTCTCTAATCGTATTATCCCATAAATTTCGTCACTACTCTCACTAAAATCAATTACAACGGTTTAAATCTGTGTATCAACTGTACAAGAGTCACGATTACTTTAATACCTATTATTGGTAATAAAGTAAACCATACCAATATACACTGAGAGATGCACTTCTAATTGCATACACATTATAGCCTGAACACACCGCCAAAAGTTTCCTTCAAAATAAGTTCATAATACTTGAAAATATTCCTGGAGGAACGTGACCCTCAAGTTGAATTTTACTGGATATAAAATTGGCCCAAAACAACGTTGAAGTTTGCTCGACATAAACTGCGTCACGTCTTATGTAATTGAAGACCTCTAGAAGTCAATTTTTTTTATCAGTCTGATACCTGGTTTAACACTTCAATATTATTTTATGTACAACTGGTTTTTCTACTTTGTCTTAAGTGCACTTTTCACTGTAGATGTCTTTGTCTTAAGTGCACTTTTCACTGTAGATGTCTTTGTCTTAAGTGCACTTTTCACTGTAGATGTCTTTGTTTTAAGTGCACTTTTCACTGTAGATGTCTTTGTCTTAAGTGCACTTTTCACTGTAGATGTATCTCTCGGAGTTTCCTTGATATTGCTTTATGTTCCGTTGTTTATTTTGTTTCACGTTTTATCATAGCTATTAATTGCTTTATGCTCCTTTGTCTTGTGTAAAGTTATAACTGAAATTGTCTTTAGTCATCATTATTTGTGTCTTATGTTCAGTAGTCGTTGACATTGTATTATTTCCAGTTCCTTTCTTTCAACACGTCGGCCGTTTCCCACCAAGGCGGGGTGGCCCAAAAGGAAAAACGAAAGTTTCTCCTTTTACATTTAGTAATATACACAGAAGGGGTTCCTAGCCCCTTGCTCCCGGCATTTTAATCGCCTCTTACGACACGCATGGCTTACGGAGGAAGAATTCTGTTCCACTTCCCATGGAGATAAGAGGAAATAAGAACAAGAACTAGTAAGAAAATGAAGAAAACCCAGAGGGGTGTATATATATATATATATATATATATATATATATATATATATATATATATATATATATATTATATATATATATATATATATATATATATATGCTTGTATATGAATGTGTAGTGTGACCTAAGTGTAAGTAGAAGTAACAAGACATACCTGAAATCTTGCATGTTTATGAGACAGAAAAAAGACACCAGCAATCCTACCATCATGTAAAACAATTACAGGCTTTCGTTTTAGATTCACTTGGCAGGACAGTAGTACCTCCCTGGGCGGTTGCTGTCTACCAACCTACTATTTCCAGTTATCATTGTATTTTTCATAGGTTAAAAAAAAAGCCGTTGATATAAATGTTTTCTATTTCTAAATGAATCAATGTATTATTGCCTCTAAATTTACTAATTAGTATGTTAAAAAAAAAGTATTCAATATTTTCTTACTATTTGTTTGTTTTACCCAGAACATTTTAGAGTTGAGCCACAGTAGACGTGAGCCACAGTAGATGTGAGCCACAGTAGACGTGAGCCACAGTATATGTGAGCCACAGTAGACGTGAGCCACAGTAGATGTGAGTCACAGTATACGTGAGCCATAGTATATGTGAGCCACAGTAGACGTGAGCCACAGTAGACGTGAGCCACAGTAGACGTGAGCCATAGTAGATGTGACCCACAGTAGACGTGACCCACAGTATATGTGACCCACAGTAGATGTGAGCCATTGTATTGGAGCTACAGTATATATTAGGCTTTGTTTATATTAGCCACATCATATATCAGTTTTCGTTGATGTCCAGACTACACTCTCACCAGGTCCAGACTACCTCTCACCAGGTCGAGACTACCTCTCACAAGGTCCAACTACACTGTCACCAGGTCCAAAACTACACTCTCACCAGGTCAGACTACACTCTCACCAGGTCCACACTACACTCTCACCAGGTCCCGAAAACCCCTCACCAGGTCCAGACCCACTCTCACCAGGTCCCGACTACATTCTCACCAGGTCCAGACTACACTCTCATCA
>WNWK01054219.1:0-11624 GCA_009830355.1 Cherax destructor
GACCTGTAACAAATAGTCAGGCCAACTAACCCCACCCCCCCATCATATTTTCCCCAGCCTTTTTAAAAACTACCAACTTTTAGCCCTATAATTTTTGGGTTTGTTCCACTCATCACAACTCTATTACCAAACCAATGCTTTCCTATACCTTCCTAATCAATTTACCCCAACTTAAAGCCATTGCTGCAGTCCGTCAATACTAGATATTTTGCACGCTTTTAAAATCCCCTTTTATTTTTTCCCTTTTTTTCCATTTATCCCTCAATCTTCCCAATTTTTCCCCTTTTAAATGCAGATTCAGGGCCCTCGCTATCCTCAAAGGGAATTTTTAATACAGGAAAATCAACAGTCACCCCCCTTGTACGTTTTCCAGACATTTTTCCATTCTGTAATACGGTGAAAAACGGGCCTTCAGTGAGGCCCCCCCAAGGAAAAAAGAGTTGAAGAACAACCTGGGACTTTTTTTAATGCTTCTTGATAAACAAGGTTTTTTTTTTCATTTGCCTTGTTTGGGTTTTTGTTACCTAACCAAACCCCAAAAACCCTTTTTTCGCAATCAGTATTTAAATCTAGTAGCAGTCATGATTTTGGGTTTATGGTCATGAAAAATGGTGTTCTTTCTAGCATGTCCCCGCATTTATCGTTTCCTTCATAGTAGGCCACCTGCAGTCCCCTTTCTTTCTTATTTTTAAAAACACATTTTTTTCCTTGTAAGGCGAAAAAGCTCCTGGAGAGCGAAATTTCCCCACAATAAAATGCATTAGTTAATTTTTCCTTTTCTTAAATATTTTTCCAGTTTTAATACAAAATTTATTTATCTTTTAAAAAATTTCCCCCTCTTCCCCCCTTCCCCTCTTCCCCTTGCCACCCTCTTCCCTGTGCTTCCCCACTTCCCCCTGTGCCCCCTATTCCCTGCTTCCCCCTTTTTTCCCCTTTTACCATCTTCCCCTGTGTTTCCCCCCTCTTCCCCCTGTGCTTCACCCTCTTCTCCCTGTGCGTCCCCCCTATTCTCCCTGGCCCCCCCTTTTCCCCCTGTGCCACCATTTTCCCCCCTGTGTTTCACCCTCTTTCCCTGTGTTCACCCTATTCTCCTTTGCTTCACCCTATTCCCCCTGTTTTTACCCTATTCTCTTTTTTTTCCCCTTTCCCCCCTGTTTTTTAACCCTTCCCGGGCTTCAACCTCTTTCCTGTGCCACCCTTTTCCCCCCTGTGTTTCCCTTTTCCCCCTGTGCTTCACCCTTTCCCCCTGTGATTAACCCCTCTTCTCCCTGTGCTTCACCCTTTCCCCTGTGCTTCACCCTTTTCTCCCTGTGCTTCAACCTCTTCTCCCTGTGATTCACCCTTTTCCCCCCTGCCTTCACCTATTCTCCCTGTGTTTCCCCTTTTTTCCCGGGGCACCCTATTTCCTGTGTTCCCCCCTTTTCCCTTTTTCCCCCCTTTTCCCCCCTGTGCTTCACCTATTCCCGCTTCCCATTTTCCCCCGTGACCCTATTATTCCTGTGCTTAACTTTTTCCCCCCTGTTAACCTTTTCCCCCCTGGCTTCCCCCCTATTCCCCCCTGTGTTTCAACCTTTTCCCCCCTGTGCCAAACCTATTCCCCCTGTTTTTCCCCTTTTTCCCCCTGTTTTTTACCCTTTTCCCCCTTTTTTTTTAATTTTTTTTTGACTTCATCTTCACTAGACTGATTTTTGGGTTTTTATTATAATTATTAATTGCTAATGTTTTGCCTGGATTTTTTTAAAAAAAAATATTTTAATATATACATCAAGTCTGCCCGAAACCCCCGAATATAGGGCTTTGTTCTTAGCAAACCAAAATTGTAATTACACTTTTTAACCTTTTCAAAAAATAAATCTTTTCTTTAAGGGGTTTTTATTATTTTCAATAAAAATTTTGTTTAATTCCATTAATAAATAAAAATTTTTTTCAGTCCCCCAATTATTCAGTCGTCGTGTCTTAGTGAATCAGACACGTGTTGCCCCGTCTTAGTGAACAGACACGTGTTTCAGTGTCTTAGTAATCAGACACGTGTTTCACGTGTCTTAGTGAATCGAAAGTGTTGCCCCGTCTTGGAATGACACGTGTTGCACGGGTTTTTGAATCGACACGTGTTTCCTGTCAAATCAGACACGTGTTTCACGTGTCTTATAATCAAAAACGTGTTGCACGTGTCTTAGTGAATGACACGTGCAACACCAGGGTACTTTGTTACATTTTAAAAACATTCCGTCTAACCCATTTAATATATTCCCCCATTAATATGTTTGTCTTGATAACACTATTAATAAAAAGGAAAAAATGGTATAAAATCAAAATGGAAAAAAAAACACATTTTTGGGTTTTTTTGACAAGTTGCCCCCACAGGGTTTTCATCACAAACAGATTTTTTTGAGATAAACCCCCTTTTTGGGCGAAAAGGTCTAAAATCTTAAAGTTTTTTGTTCCAATATTAATAAAAAATTTCCCTTTTCCCCCTTGTCCGAATTTTTAAGGTTCATCAGCGTCGGGATGTTTTTAAAACCCCATAAAAGGATTTTATAACCCCCCATAAACGGCCATGTTTACTTTAAAACCCCCCTATAAACCTTTTCCACCCCTATATAAACCCATTTCTTAACACCCCCTATAAAAAGGCATGTTTACTTAACACCCCCCTATAAACTGGCCTGTTTCCCCCCCAAAAAATACCTTTTAACACTAAAAGGAAGTTTATTCACCATATAAACGGATTTTATTAAAACCCCCAAAAAACTGGCCATGTTTTCCCAACACCTCAATATAAACGGCCAGTTTCTTCCCCATATAAAAGGCCATGTTTCAAAATTCCCCCCCATATAAACTGGCCATGTTTCTTTCACCCAATATAAAATGGTATGTTTTTCTTAACACCCCAATATAAACTGTTCATGTTTTTTAAAACCCCCTATAAAATGTTTATGTTTTAACACCTCCAGATAAACTGGCCATGTTTTTCCCCCCTATAAACTGTTCATGTTTTTTTAACACCCCCCTATAAACTGGACATGACCCTTCCCCCCCTATAAACTGTTTCGAGTAAGTTTATTTGGGTTAAGGCTTAAATACAGTTACACAAATTACCCAAAATAGTAATATATATGAAAATTTTAATAATGTTGGTAGAATTACCGACAATATTTTGGGAGAAGGACAAATTCCAAAAAGTGATTTTTTTTTTTTGGAAGTTTCGCTCCCGGGTTTTTTCAAGCTGCTCCGGGGAAAGGGAAACTGCCACAAAAATTTTTCAATTAATTTTAATTTTTCCTTTAAAATTTTGAAATTACCTAGGAAAACCCCCAAAATGTCAAGTGACTTTTTCCACTGGGTCCCCTTGGCCTTTTGGGATTTTTAGAAAAAACTTGCCCCAATGAAAACATATTAGGGGCTTTTGGCTTACACCCCTTTATCCTATGTATCATTGTATCTGCCCCCTAACTATTATTTGTACCATGTCTAAATAAACTATTATTATTATTATTTTTTTAAGGCCTACAGAAGCCCCGTCATTCTTGTAACAATGACAGAGCACTGCAGTAGTCCTACTGGTAAGTCGGCCCCGGGTCGTATATGGATACCATTGGGATTAATGGAATACGCCGTTAGCCTTTTCAACGGGGGATCAAAAAGAAAAAGAACCTCTGTAAGCAAGACTCTTGAAGGTCTGCCTTTTTCCGTGGCTACGATCAATATATTTATATTTTGTACCCCCTAATCATTTAATGGGTTGCCTAGCCACAAAAGGGAGGTAGAAAGTGTAAAAGGAAGATGGGGTCTGTGTTGGAAACACGACTGGCCAATCAATCTTTAAAACACAAACTAACCGTTTTTTTTTGGGATGACGTCACCCAGGACTGGTCCCGGGCGCCCCCGCAGACAACCACCCATTGGCGTACAATTATAAATGTTCCCCTTTACTTCAGTCTTGTTGGATATTTCCGGTTCCCTCTCTTAAGTCATACTAAAGTTGGTTATAAGGGGCCCCACTACAAGTATGGCATTTTATTCTGGAACGACAATTTTCCCATCATCCTTAGTCACATTAACAGGAACAAAACCTTTCATATATACCCATCTTGGTGATGGCTGAGTTAAACCTTATCCTTGAAGAGGACTCAATTGAGGTGATATATAGATAATCTTGTTTCCTTTTCCTGTGTTCTGACCTCTCATCGGCAAGTCTTCATTACACTGATGCATCAAATTTTACAAAATGCTATATATTTTTTTTATATTTTATTTAGAATAAGCGTACATGATACATATAAATTGTTATACAATTATGAACCAACCCGTTCATAAGACGTGCTGCTTTACAAAATTAAATACACACCAAATTATAAACAAACAATAAAATTCATCCCATCCCAGGGGAGACCATCTAGAACCACCATTAGGTAACATATTCCACGCCCACCTTGGTTGTGTGCGGGTGTGCTGTTGGGGCCCCTGGTGGCAGCTGGAGGCCCTTTTCAACGATGGACGCGGTTACAGGAGGAGAGTGAACAAGGCCCGTGTTGACTTGGTCCAGGGTGCCATATATTCAATGCAAGGTTCACTGCCTGCAAATACGAACACTTTTGGATTATCCTTTTAAGTTTTGGCATATCATTAAACGGATCAAAAGGGATCTTCATCAAATTAGCTTCCTGCAGCTTATCAACGAGTCTCGATAAAACCAGGAGAAAAAGTTAGTGGTACAAACCAGAGTAGTTTTTAAAGATGTTTCTGCCACTTTTAAGTGGGGTTAAAGGCATAATTGCCCTTTGAACGGACAACAGGATATTAAGAATGTATTTAAGAGTTTGCATACATGCTGTAAACATAGGGCGCTGGGCCAGGGGCTATTGCTGGCCCCAGAGGGAACATCTTCAAAATTTCCTTGAGGAAACCTATTCCCTCTTTTTTGTCTTATGGAGAATTTTTCACCGGTTACGTCACATACCCAGGGCGGGGGGGACATGCGATGTGTGGAAGCCGGGTCACTTGGCTGCTGGGGTGTAGCTAAAGGAGAGAGGATTGGGCCAGGTGGAGCAGAGCAGAGACAGAGGCGAAGTAAGGGAAAGAACCCCAATGATGGAACAGAAGGGGCATGGAGGGGCGGCGTGCAGGAGAAGAAAAACATCATGGAGGGGAGGTGGACGGGGGGATGGAGGAAAAAGGAGGGGGTGGGGGGCATGGAGGAGGAGGTGTAGAAGGGGAAAGACGGGGCCCCGACAGGGGGAGGGAAAGGGATAATTTTTCAGGAGGCGGGGTTTTGGGGATCTAAAAGATTCTTTAAGGTGAAGAGCTGACATTTAGGGTCCCAGTGAGGTGTGTGGCATTGGGGTTCTGGGCAGAACCAGGAACAGGTGGGGGGAAAAGGTGAGGCGGCAGGAGGGGGTGTAAAAAAGGGGCTGTGTTGGATGTCATACAGGTGGAGGTGGAGGGGTGTGAGCAGGAAAAAGGGGCCAGAGGGCAGGGGGGGGAATCTAGGAAGAAAAACTGGGGGGGGCTGGTAATGATTTCCCCCCACACCACACAAAATTTTTTTGAAAATTTGGTCTGAATTTTTTTTTGGGGGAAAAACAGACAAGAGCTAGAGGTAGGGGGGTAAAAAGGGGGAAAAGGGGGGATGGGGGGGGGGGGAAAGGGGGGGGAAAAGGGGGGGCCCCCCGGGGTTTTTTCTTTGGAAAAAAAAACCCCAAACCAAAGGAAGCCTCAACCATTCCCTTTCCCGGGTTTTTTAAAAATTATAAACGTGGGGTTTAAAAAAAAAAAGGGCCCCAAAAAAAAAGGGGGTTAAGTGACATTGAGGGGGGTACAGGGTAGATGTATTTTTTTTTAAAAGGCCCCCAATTGGGGGTTGGGGGGGGATTTAAAGTTGAAAGGATATCGGTGTTTTGTGGGAGGTTCGGAGTTGAAAAAAGGGTGTTTGTGGGTATTGGGCCCCCGTTTTTTTGTTTTTGGGGGAAAAGGGGGGGGGGGAAAAAGTGGTGAGGTTGATGGTCTATGGGGGGGGGGGGGGTTTTTTTAAGTGTATCCCCCGGTTTTTTCAAATAATAGGGTAAAAAAACAATTCGTGGGGGGGGGGAAATTAATTTTTTTTTTTGGGGGGGTCTCAGGTGGTCATCTTCGGAGGGGGGAACACCCCGGTTTTAGGGTAGGGACGTGGAGCCGAGAGGAACAGGTAGTTTTTTGGGGGATCTTACGGGAAGTTTTGGATGCGGTGGGGGTTGTCGATGTGGTGGGAGGACGGGGCGAGCCTGAAAATTTTTTTTTTGGGGGCAGT
Source organism: Cherax destructor (assembly GCA_009830355.1). Taxonomy (NCBI): domain Eukaryota; kingdom Metazoa; phylum Arthropoda; class Malacostraca; order Decapoda; family Parastacidae; genus Cherax; species Cherax destructor. The sequence goes on from WNWK01054219.1 coordinate 6,287, forward strand.
GGGGGGTTTAGATTGGATGGGTTTATGTTTCGGGCGGAAAGGGGTGGAGAAAGTGGAATGTTTGGATGTAGGTTTTCAGATCAAAAAGGGTGTGTTGTGGCGGGTTGGGGGGGGGGCTGTGGGGGTTTTTTTTCATTTTTTGGGGGGAAACTTAATGTCCCAATGTTTAATGGGGGGGGGATTTTTTTTTTGGGGGATGGGGGGGGGGTCTGTGGAGGGGGGGGGGGGAAACATGCGGCAAGGTGGTGGAATGAGTGGGGGAAAAAAGGGGGAAAAAGGGTACTTTGAGAAGGTGGAAAGGGAGGATGCTAAAATAAGGGGGGGTTATAAAAAGGGGTTTTTTGGGGTTTTTTGGGGGTGTTAGGGGGGGGGGGAAGGCATGCAAAAGGTGTTGGGGAGAAAAAGGGCTCTGAAAGACATTCAGTATGGGGTTTCGGGGTGAAAGGGGGATGGAGGGGGTTTTTAAAGGGGGAAAAAACGTCTGCGGTGGTTTTGGGGGGCAATTTAAAAAGCGTAGACAGGGTATGTTGCTGACATCTGTAAAAAGGGGGAAAAAGGGGATGGGAGGGTATGAGGGGGGGAAAAGTGGAAACAAAAGGGGGGAAAAGGGGGTTTTACGGATTTTGGGTTTTGGGGGGAAGTTTGGGGGGGAAAAGGGTTGGGGGGGTTTTTTCCCCCAAATTTTGGGGGGAAATTTAAAAAAAGGGTTTGGGTGAGGATGAAAAAGGAAAAGGGAAAAAAGGGGGGCAAAAGGGGAAAAGGAATTTTGGGGGGGCAAAAAAGGGTTTAAGGGGGGGAAAAAACCCCGGGTAGAAGGATTAGGGGGGAAAAAAACATAAAGGGGAGGTTTTAGAGGGGTGTTAGTTGGGGGCTTCAATGACATGGGGAGACAGGAGTAATGGAAGTCAGTTAGGACAGGGTTTGTCTTAGTCCCCCAAAGTAAAACACCAAAGGGGTTTAAGGACTATAGGACTATTGCGCTCATGTGTACTGACTATAAGATATTTACCAAAAAATTTTTGGGTAATAAATCAAAAAAAGGGGTTTGGGGGAAAAAGTTGCCCGAGGACAATTTGGGATACCAGGGAGAAGTTTTAGGGCGGTCACAGTAGAATAAAAAGTTTTTGAAGTTAATCAAAAGGGGGGGGTTGGGGGGTTTGGTTTTTTGGGGGGGTGGCTTTTACAGGGTGAAAAGAAGGGGGTTTTTTTAGTTCTTAGAAAGGCTGGTTTTTTGGGGGAAAAAATTGTGGGGTGGGTGGGGCCCTATGCAAAGGGGTTTAAAAGGGGGCAAATAAATGGGATGGGGTTTTGGGGGGGGGGTGAACATGGGAAAAGGGGGCTGAGACAGGGTGTTTCTGCCAGATCCCCCTTTGCTTGTTTCCCCAAAAACTCTTTTATAGGGTAGTAGATGAGGGGGTTTAAAAGGGGGGAAAGGGGGCCTGGGGGGGAAGGGGGGGGGAGGGGGGGGGGGGTTTGTGATGACACTAAATTTTTTAATAAAGAAGAGGAGAGTTTGAAAATGGGGGTTAAGGGGGGGGGAGCTTTTTGGTTGGGAACAGGGGAAAAAAAGGGAAAGAAGTAAATCACACCTATTGAGGGGGGGGGTTAGTGGGGAAAATTGGGTTTAAGGGGGGGTTGGCAATGTGTGAAATTTAAAAATCTGTGGGATGGGGTTTTTTTTGATGGCAGGGGGGAAAGAAGGGAAAATTGGGGGGGAAAAAGGGTTGGTTCACTTTAGGGGAATGAGGGGGGGGGGAGTTGGGGACTTTAAATTTGAAAAAGGGGGGGGGGAATTTAATGTTTTAATTTTTTTAAAATTTGGTTTTTGAGCGGTGGTTTATCCCCCATTGATGTGATTTAAAAATAAAAGGGGTCTTTGGGTTTTTTTGGGGAAAAAAAGGGATTGGTTAAATAGGGAGGTGGTGGGGGAACCCCAAAAATTAAAAATGGGAAGGGGGGGTTTTTTTTCCCCCGAGGAGGGTTGAAAAATTGGTTTTAAAAAAGGGGAAATTTTTGATGAAAGGGGGGTAGGGGGTAGAAGGGGGGGAAATTTTTTTAGGAAATGGTGGGGGGGAGGGGCTTGGGGTGTGAAGCGATTTAATTTTTTGTGTTTTTGGGGGAGAGTGTGAGAGTAAAGTTTATTTGGGCAAGTGTGGGGGGGAAAAAGGAAGGGGGGAAAGGGTATCCGTTTTAAATGGGGTATTTGGGGTTGGTTAAAAAATTTAAAGGGGGGGCCTAGGGTGAAGAAACGGGGTTTCAGATTTTAAAGGGGGCGGGGGGTCAGGTTTTTTGGGGATGGGAGTGGGGATGGGTCTTGTGATAGGTGGGAAGGGAAAGGAAAAAGGGGTTTCCAAGTGGTATATTTTGTGAGGGGGGCGCTGGGGTTTGGATTGGGGGGGTTTTGGGGTTTATTGGGGGGGGGTTAGTGTTAAAATCTTTTTTTTGGGCTTTGGGGGGGTGGGGGAGGAAGTATAGAGCTTTGGGTTTTTTTTTAATGTTAGATTTTTGTTTTTTTCATTGGGGGATAGGGGCCCCAAAAAAGGGGGTTTTTAAATTTATGCTTTGGCTGCGGGGATTTATAGAAAAATTTTTGGGGAAAAGGGGGGTTTTTGGCGGGTTTGGGGGTTTCCCCCAAAAATTTTCTTTTAGGGTTTTTTTAAATTTTTAAAAAGTTTAAAAAAATTGGGGGGGGGGTTTAGGGCTTGTTCCCCAAAAAAAAAGGGGTTTTGGGGGGGTTTGGGAAAAGGGTTTTTGTGTATGGGGGGGGTTTGGGTTTTTTGGTTTTGTTTTTAAAGGGGGGCCCCCGGGTTTTTAAAAAAAAAAAAATTATGTTTAAATCTTATATATGTCGAGTGATGGGTATATTTTTTAACACATGGGTATGTTAAAGGGGTTGGGTTATTTTTTAAAAACATAAAGGGTCACTGACCATATTAATTGTTTTTTGGGGGATAGACTGAAATTTTGGCTTGGGAGGTGATTATATTCAAAATTTTTCAGATTCAATTGTGGTAATTTTTTTCGGTACTATAAAATTTTTTTGGGGAGTATAGCTGACCCCTTTTAATGTAAATTTGGTGTATGTGATTTGATGTTCAAATTTTGGGGGGGCGAACTTGACTTCAAAGTTTTTATGATATTTGTAATGAAACCCTTTTTTGAGATTACGCCTTCTCACGGGGGGAGGTTTGTTTCAATATTAAGTTTTTGTCAAATGGTTCGTAGTTGTAAGAAATGATGTTGTATTGTACTTGGGTACGGATACCTCAATTTTTTTTGTGAAAAGGAAGTTGGTAGGGTTTTAAAATAACATTTTTGATATGGGTATTTTTTTTTTTTATTTTTTCCTTTTTTTTTGATGTTGACACCGAAAATGTACGTTTTTAAAGTTATTGTTTTTTATCTGTATATAGGATAAAATGTCCGGGGTTTGAAAATTTTTTGTATAATATTTTAGTTTTTTGGGAAAAGGAAGGGGGTAATCGTGCTTTGTCGTTTTTTTATGAAAAATAGTTTGTTTAAGATTTTTTCCAGTTATTTTTACTAATTTTAGTTTTTTACCAATTGATTGTTAAGGAAAATTAAAAAAATTTGTATTATCTTTTAAAACTCCTTGTGGGGGGGTTTTATAGGTTCTTTTTAATAGTGTTTTAGGAGATAACGTTAAAGCTTTTGGAAAAAAAATTTTTGTATGGGGGGTAAAGGGAAAAGTGTGGTTGAGTTTCAAGGGGGGGGTTTGGGGTTGGGGGGAGTGGGGTTTTACCTCAGTCGTGGGCCCCTCATGAAAATTTTTAAAATTTATTTGGGGAATTCCTTTTTTTGGAGATGGGATTTTGGGGGGGGGGAAAGTATAATTTTTTATTAAATATTTATCAAGTTAAAATTCTTATATTATTGCTTCCGGGGTTCGGATACAAGTCTGTCTTAATGGATCTTGTTTGTGAGGGGAAATTTGTGTTAGTATATACGGTTGATGGTTTTATTTTGTGAAACCCTTTTTAACAAAGTATCATTTTTTTTTTTTTTTAATAATTACTGTTTTAAAAAAATATTAAAAAAAAAAAAAAAAAAAAAAAAAAAATTAAAAGGAACAATTTTGTATACATCCCCCAAAATATTACTGTACCCCAAGCTTCATTACAAGAAAAAACCATAAGCCTTTTTGTCTATATCCCCAAACTTTTCCCCTTTCACACCATTGACTATCTATATATCCCCCTCCCTATGTTGGGGCCCATTTCATATATATTATTTAAAAAAAGTATTTGTCCTTGTACATACAAAATATATATAAATCATCAATATACTAATGTAACAAAGATCACAATTATTCTATAAATTTCTTATTCCCTATAACCTTTACCATACAAATAATAAAAGGTAGCAATTTCCCACCACACCCCATTAATATTAACCTTCTATATTATATTATATAATACACATTATACATACCTCATCTAGCATAACCCCAACGCTCAATGAAAAAGGGGCCTTCCAAATATAACACACAACGTCATGAACATGAAACATTAAAGTTTTTTTTAACCCTTTGGGATATTTTTCAATATATCACTACCCCTTTGGGGCCGCAAAAGGAAAAGGGGGGAAAAAACCTATTTACCGGTGACAGGTCCTTTTCCTGAACTTCCAAAATTTTTTATAATTGGTAAATTTAAAAATAATCCAGGTAATTTTAGCCATCTTGAAAAGCAAAATTATTAATAATTCCCGTTTTTTTAAGGGGTTCCGTCTTACAATTTATAATTTTATTTTGGGTAGATCATTAATGAATATGATATTGTGTATATGGACTTCAGTAAAAGGTTTATAGGTTTTACATCAGAGGCAAAATTGGGGAAATTAAGGGGCACGGGGAAAAAAAAAAAAAATTCCGGTTAGAGGGTTGCAAAAGGCAGCAGGGGGTTCTTGGAGAGAAAACAGAATGGGGGAATTCAGGGTGTTCCACAGGGGGAGTTTTTTGGGCCCCTTTTTTAATTTTTTATAAACGCCCGATGAGGAAATAAATGCAACATAAGCAAATTTCTGATGACACCAAATACAGTCCAATTCATTCTGATGAGGACATTAGGCACTCCCCGGGTGATTTTAAAAAATTGCAGTGGTGGGAAGTGGCTGATGCAGTTTAATGAGAAAATAAGTTCTAAATGTTGGGCAAGACAATAACCATCCACAAAAAACTGAATAATGAGATCTTTTTTTGATTGGGGAAGGATTTAGGTTCTGGTTAATAGTTATCTGAAAACCCAAACAACAGTGCATAATGTTCCAATAAACTAACAGAATCCGGGGCCTATCTAGAAGATAAATAATAGAAGTC
>WNWK01054220.1:0-2500 GCA_009830355.1 Cherax destructor
ACAGGCAGGGAACACCACAGGCAGGGAACACCACAGGCAGGAACACCACAGACAAGGAACACCACAGGCAGGGAACACCACAGACAAGGAACACCACAGGCAGGGAACACCACAGGCAGGGAACACCACAGTCAGGGAACACCACAGGCAGGGAACACCACAGGCAGGGAACACCACAGGGAGGGAACACCACAGGCAGGAAACACCACAGGCAGAGAACACCACAGGCAGGGAACACCACAGGCAAGGAACACCACAGACAAGGAACACCACAGGCAGGGAACACCACAGGCAGGGAACACCACAGGCAGGGAACACCACAGGCAGGGAACACCACAGACAAGGAACACCACAGGCAGGGAACACCACAGACAAGGAACACCACAGGCAGGGAACACCACAGGCAGGGAACACCACAGGCAGGGAACACCACAGGCAGGGAACACCACAGGCAGGGAACACCACAGGCAGGGAACACCTCAGGCAGGGAACACCACAGGCAGAGAACACCACAGGCAGGGAACACCTCAGGCAGGGAACACCACAGGGAGAGAACACCACAGGCAGGGAACACCTCAGGCAGGGAACACCACAGGCAGGGAACACCACAGGCAGGGAACACCACAGGCAGGGAACACCACAGGCAGGGAACACCACAGGGAGAGAACACCACAGGCAGGGAACACCTCAGGCAGGGAACACCACAGGCAGGGAACACCACAGGCAGGGAACACCACAGGGAGAGAACACCACAGGCAGGGAACACCTCAGGCAGGGAACACCACAGGGAGAGAACACCACGGGGAGAGAACACTACAACACAGACTCCTGAACACCCACATGACCCTCTAGTAGAGTGTAAGCTGACATTTTATCTGACATAAAGCTTATCTCCTGGTGCCTAACAGTAGCACAGTTACTGATGTAAAGTGGTGGTGGAGGCTCGAGCCTCCATGCACAAATCGCTGCCTGGTCTCTAGCTACTGGAGAACAGTTTTAAAAGTTAAAGATTTCACCTGTGCTGTAGCGCTCTTTATGCTAGATTATAAAGGAGATATTTATACTTAAGACAGTGTAGCACCCAAGTGCTGAACACGTGCCAGAGATAGAGAGAGAGAGATGAGAGAGAGAGAGAGAGAGAGAGAGAGAGAGAGAGAGAGAGAGAGAGAGAGAGAGAGAGAGAGAGAGAGAAGAGAGAGAGAGAGAGAGAGAGAATGTTGCTCAGGTTATTTAAAAAATAAACTTCCTCTGTCGTTCAAGTCTGAAATAGAAATTTATTTTTTTAAATGGATTTTTTTTATTTTATTTTGGTGCAATGTTAAATAATATATTTTATCTATATCATACTCAATATTTTTTTTATTTTTTCGTGTACTAATAAATGGCGTCGAAAGTAATGATTTTAATAATAATAATAATAATAATAATAATAATAATAATTATAATAATAATACATATAATAATAATAATAATAATAATAATAATAATAATAATAATAATAATAATAATAATAATACATAATAGCTAGAACTGAGTATACTACAAACTCTAATCACACAATAGAGCGGAAAAGTAGAGCGGAAAATAGAGTGGTAATGTCTGAGGATCTCACCTTCAAGGACCACAACAATGCCACTATCACATCTGCGAGGAAACTGATAGGATGGATAATGAGAACATTCAAGACAAGAGATGCTAAGCCAATGATGATCCTTTTTAAATCACTTGTTCTCTCTAGACTGGAATACTGCTGTACATTAACATCCCCATTCAAGGCAGGTGAAATTGCAGATCTAGAGAATGTACAGAGAACCTTTACTGCACGTATAAGTTCCATCAAACACCTTAACTACTGGGAACGCCTGGAAGCACTTGACTTGTACTCACTGGAGCGCAGGCGAGAGAGATACATCATAATCTACACCTGGAAAATCCTAGAGGAAATGGTCCCTAATCTGCACACAGAAATCACTCCCTACGAAAGCAAAAGACTTGGCAGGCGATGCAACATACCCCCAGTGAAAAGTAGGGGCGCCATTAGTACACTAGGAGAAAACACCATAAGTGTCCGGGGCCCAAGACTGTTCAACAGCCTCCCACCAGGCATAAGGGGAATTGCCAATAGACCCCTGGCTGCCTTCAAAAGGGAGCTGGACGGATACCTAAAGTCAGTACCGGATCAGCCGGGCTGTGGTTCGTACGTTGGACCACGTGCGGCCAGCAGTAACAGCCTCGTTGATCAGGCCCTGATCCACCGGGAAGCCTGGTCATGGACCGGGCCGCGGGGGCGTTGATTCCAAGAATACCTTCCAGGTAGACCTCACAGTAAATACAAGACCATCAACTACATCACAATACAAGACCAGCAACTACATCACAATACAAGACCATCAACTACATCACAATACAAAACCATCAACTACATCACAATACAAGATCATCAACTACATCACAATACAAGACCATCAACTACATCACAATACAAGACCATCAACTACAT
>WNWK01054220.1:7500-11624 GCA_009830355.1 Cherax destructor
GTCAGGCCCATACTGGAGTATGCAGCACCAGTTTGGAACCCACACCTGGTCAAGCACGTCAAGAAATTAGAGAAAGTGCAAAGGTTTGCAACAAGACTAGTCCCAGAGCTAAGGGGATTGTCCTACGAAGAAAGGTTAAGGGAAATCGGCCTGACGACACTAGAGGACAGGAGGGTTAGGGGAGACATGATAACGACATATAAAATACTGCGAGGAATAGATAAGGTGGACAGAGACAAGATGTTCCAGAGAGGGGACACAGAAACAAGGGGTCACAATTGGAAGTTGAAGACTCCTATGAGTCAAAGGGATGTTAGGAAGTATTTCTTCAGTCATAGAGTTGTCAGGAAGTGGAATAGCTTGGAAAGCGACATAGTGGAGGCAGGAACCATACATAGTTTTAAGACTAGGTTTGATAAAGCTCATGGAGCAGGGAGAGAGAGGACCTAGTAGCAATCAGTGAAGAGGCGGGGCCAGGAGCTATGACTCGACCCCTGCAACCACAAATAGGTGAGTACACACACTCACACACACACACACACACACACACACACACACACTCACACACAACCCTGCATCCAAAATTAGGTGAGTACACACACACGCACGTGCGAGAGCTGTGACTCGACCCCTACAACCACATGTAGGTGAGTACACACACCAGGGCAAAAATGGAGAACTTTCTTCATTAACTCGTACACAGTTTTCAGTTTGACATCAGAAAAGCGACATAAAACTTTCCGGAACTTCACACACACATTAATTTGCATCTAGGAATGTTTAACTTAAGTAATAACTATAACTTTTAAAAGGGATGGAGGAGTAAGCCAGAGGAAGGCCTCGCTCAGATGACCAAAAGCTTCATCTGCGGGTCATCATATGACTAAGACCCGCGTCTGAAGTGACGGAAGCCAGGCAGGTGTTCTCATTAATTGATACCACAATTATATATATATATATATATATATATATATATATATATATATATATATATATATATATATATCGTCCACACCACCGTATGTCCTTGGGTAGCGAGTACAACATCCAGTTCTGCTGAATGCGCTACTCTTAGGCTTGTGTGGTTCAGTGGTCTAAGGCGTCATGTGTTTTCGCTCACAATGAGGCGGGCCAAAGCAGCATGGGTTCGGCCCTGGCTAGTGCAGTGTTATTATTAATCAATACCACTCGTTCGTGGTTACAAATATATATATATATATATATATATATATATATATATATATATATATATATATATATATATATATATATATATATATATATATATATATGTGTGTGATCAATATCGGGTCTATAATGCAAGAGAAACATATTTACAGATTGTAAAAATCTACAGATTTAAAGAAAATTATAATTTTGAAAGTAAGACCCAATAAAGACATAAAAATTCAAAAATTACCATGTTATTAAAAACATAAGAGTCGGCAGAAGGAGCTCTTGCAAGAGCCTTAATACTCAGCTTAAGATGCCACATAAAGAGCTTCTGAGAGCCTCAGCTCTATGTGTGTAGAGCTGCTGGCCAGGAGCCGAAACTCTCTCTTTTACACAGGATTTTACAAAGTTAGGTTCACAGTTCTTAATTTTATTTACAAGCTAAGAGCTCTCTCTCTCTCTGTCTCTTTCTCTCTCATTCTTGCTGCTTAATGGGGGTTTAAAGCCTATCGACTACACGAGGGTCATTAAGACTGCACCTAACGTTTTCACAACCAGGTAAGAATATTTTAATACCTAAAATAAGGAATAAAATAAACTCTCAGTGTATATACACAGAGATATATATACATACACTTCTCAGTGTATATACACACACACCTCTCGTGTATATATACACACACACCTCTCGTGTATATACACGCACACACCTCTCGTGTATATATACACACACACCTCTCGTGTATATACACACACACACACCTCTCGTGTATATACACACATATATACACACACTGATGACACTGGAGGACAGGAGGGTTAGGGGAGACATGATAACTACATACAAAATACTACGAGGAATTGACAAGGTGGACAGAGACAGGATGTTCCAAAGATGGGACACAGCAACAAGGGGTCACAATTGGAAGTTGAAGACTCAGATGAATCATAGAGATGTTAGGAAGTATTTCTTCAGTCATAGAGTTGTCAGGAATTGGAATAATCTGGCAAGTGATGTAGTGGAGGTAGGAACCATACATAGCTTTAAGACGAGGTATGATTAAGTTCATGGAGCAGGGAGAGAGAGGACCTAGTAGCGGTCAGTGAAGAGGCGGGGCCAGGAGCTATGTCTAGACCCCAGCAACCACAAATTGGTGAGTACGCACACACATCTCTCAGTGTATATACACACAGAGATACACACACACCTCTCAGTGTATACACACACACCTCTCAGTGTATACACACACACCTCTCAGTGTATACACACACACCTCTCAGTATATATACACACACAGATACACACACACCTCTCAGTGTATACACACACACACCTCTCAGTGTATACACACTCACACCTCTCAGTGTATATACACACACCTCTCAGTGTATACACACTCACACCTCTCAGTGTATATACACACACCTCTCAGTGTATACACACACACCTCTCAGTGTATACACACTCACACCTCTCAGTGTATATACACATAGATATACACACACCTCTCAGTGTATATACACACAGAGATACACACACACACTTCTCAGTGTATACACACACATACACCTCTCAGTGTATACACACTCACACTCAGTGAATATACACATAGATATACACACACTTCTCAGTGTATATACACACAGACATACACACACACACCTCTCAGTGTATATACACACAGAGATACACACACGCCTCTCAGTGTATACACACAGATACACACACCTCTCAATGTATATACACACAGAGACACACACCTCTCAGTATATATACACACAGAGACACACACACACCTCTCAGTGTATATACACACAGAGACACACACACACACCTCTCAGTGTATATACACACAGAGATACACACACGCCTCTCAGTGTATATACACACAGATACACACACCTCTCAATGTATATACACACAGAGACACACACCTCTCAGTGTATATACACACAGAGACACACACACACACCTCTCAGTGTATATACACACAGAGATACACACACGCCTCTCAGTGTATATACACACAGAGACACACACCTCTCAGTGTATATACACACAGAGACACACACCTCTCAATGTATATACACACAGAGAGATACACACACCTCTCAGTGTATATACACACAGAGACACACACCTCTCAGTGTATATACATACAGAGACACACACCTCTCAATGTATATACACACAGAGAGATACACACACCTCTCAGTGTATATACACACAGAGACACACACCTCTCAGTGTATATACACACAGAGACACACACCTCTCAATGTATATACACACAGAGAGATACACACACCTCTCAGTGTATATACATACAGAGACACACACCTCTCAGTGTATATACACACAGAGACACACACACACACACCTCTCAGTGTATATACACAGAGACACACACACACACACCTCTCAGTGTATATACACACAGAGACACACCTCTCAGTGTATATACACACAGAGACACACACACACACACCTCTCAGTGTATATATACCCAGGTTCATTCTCTTCAATGGAAGAACAATTCTGGTGTACCAGTCTTGTAAAATATTTACGCAGGTGTTTAACAACTTCTGTAAAATATTTACACATGTTCAGCAACATTTGTTGTAAAAGATTTGCACAGGTGTTCAACAACTCTTGTAAAAATATTTACCCAGGTGTTGAGCATAAGTTATGATAACAGCTGTAAGGCTATAAGCTGAGTTAAGATAACAGATATTTGCTTGTAAATGAGCTGAGGCAGGATAACACATCTTAGTTCGTAAATACAAAGGTGTCAAAAATCTACGAGAGTGTGAGTTATCAGAGCAAAGAGGAGAGAGAGAGAGAGAGAGAGAGAGAGAGAGAGAGAGAGAGAGAGAGAGAGAGAGAGAGAGAGAGAGAGAGAGAGAGAGAGAGAGAGAGAGAGAGAGAGAGAGAGAGAGAGAGAGAGAGA
>WNWK01054221.1:0-11624 GCA_009830355.1 Cherax destructor
AAAGGTTTCTGTTTATGGCACCTGGGTAAAGGGTGCCCCAGGTTCCTAGATATGACACCCGGGTGAGGATGGGTGCCCTAGGTTCCTAGATAAGACACCCGGGTGAGGATGACTGCCCCAGGTTCCTAGATATGACACCCCTGTGAGGATGGGTGCCCCAGGTTCCTAGATATGACACCCGGGTGAGGATGGGTGCCCCAGATTCCTAGATATGACACCCGGGTGAGGATGGGTGCCCCAGGTTCCTGTATAGCACCCTGGTAAGGAAGGGTGCCCCAGGTTCCCTTATATGGCACCCGGGTAGTGAAGGATGCAACACATCCCTTCATGTGGCATCTTGGTGAGGAAAAGTGCCAGATGTGTCTTCCTGCTTCACTCTTGGTGCTGCGAGAAAGCTTATACTGCTCACTGCCATCATGTGGCACTGTGAGTGTTGGGTATAACTGATGGGGCCAGTGTTGTTCTTGTGGAGTACTTAGGGTACTGGGATGGGCTGATAGTGAGGGCATGTAAGTAATGTATCGCAATGCCATGAGGCATTCCAGTGGGGCATTCAAATGAGACATTACAGTGCCACTAGGCACAAAATCTCCTTACTAAAAAATTAAAAAAAAACATGCATTGTCCGATATGTCGATCTTAATCTACCTTGTCCATAATTACTATCGCATTTGCTTTGTCTTTTTCGTAAGGTGAAGTTCAGGATCTTTCTTTAATTCATTGTATAACTTAACAAATCTTTGATGACAATTGTGTTGCAACAAAACACTTACGTGCTTCTTTAATTAAAGGTGCCTCGTCTACTTCTCAAGTCAGGACGGAAACTACGTAAAAAACTTTGTATTTATAACCGAGTTGTATGGCATTTATCTGGCTATAACATTTTTTAATATATTACAAGCTGGAGACTACACAGTTTGCAAAGACTCCGAAAGTGTAATACAGGTTATGGAACTTGGAAGAGCATCCACCTCCATGTGGTGAACCACTAAAACCAATACTTTCAGTCTCACATTTAGCACGTAAAGGCACTCTGCAGACAATTTCACTGAAAAATGGTAAATACTATGCGTATCATCACACAATGGAGCTTCAATAAAGCTACGCTGGTCGTGTGTGTCATCACACACACGACCAGCGCCACTGCAGGTCAAAAGTGGTGATCAGACCTAAGTCACCCAGGCGCTTGAGAGAAGTTCGTTGTGGTGCGAGAAGATCAGCACCATACAAAGCACAGAATGAAAACACCAGCTGCACACCACTAACTGCTACACTACATAAGAGGCGCTGCTATGTCTCCGCCAAAGGGCGTATAACACTACGATTGTAAACATCCATTCTCGGCCATATTATCACCAAGTTCAAGTCATAGCTCTATTAACTTTACCTCTACCTGTAACATCGACGAATCTCCTTCAAGAGCCAGCGACGGGTCATCATCTGTTAAAGATACATGCCAAGATACTATTCCTGAAGAATATATTACAATCGTCCTCAGACACAGCAGTGGTGGTAGCAGCAGCATAAACGTTTACGAAGCACTTTGACCGAGTAGGTCACTCGACGCTCACAGGCATAAAAAAGTATGCACAACAATAAAAACAACGATAAAAAATACAAACAGTGAAATCAACGAACATAAATATTGAACACAAATTCTATCACGCCAAGTTAAAATAGCCAACCTAAGTTAAGCCCTCCCCTCTTATATTAGCAATATCAAAATACTTCCCTAAAAGTTATCCTGGGTCCCTACAGGCACACCGGTAACTATACAGAGAATGACGGAGGTGGAAAGGTAACCGAGGGCAAACTATTAAAATATGGCCACAGTCAGCAGCACATCACAGTGACACGAGCACCTACGAACAGGTGGCTTTGGGTGAGATGTGTGTGTACCTGATTCTCATTCAACAGAGATTCGTCTCAAAGTGAAGATTCCTGTTGAAGAACGAGGGACAAACACTGCCGACCTCTGTATAACTTGTTTCAGTCCCTCCTCTTCTCAACGACATAGTATCTATGGATATGGCCCATTAAATCACTGTAAAGCAAAAATACTGTTGAGTGGGCTCGCTACATTAGCCTTTGCTTTACATTTCACCTGTTCATTTCCCAGGAGACTAATGTGGCCCAGGCACTGACAGAACTCCACATCCTTGTGTCACTAGTGGAGATGCACCAACCACTAAGACACAACAGTGCTGAAACATTAATGGCTAGGATATACTTCGCTAATAGGTCACATCTTCAGATGTAGAAAAGGTAGACTAAAATTGCATTCATTGCTCCGGAAACAATTGCATTCATTGCTCCGGAAACTATATTGCATTCATTGCTCCGGAAACTATATTGCATTCATTGCATTCATTGCTCCGGAAGCTATATTCCATTCATTGCTCCGGAAACTATATTCCATTCATTGCTCCGGAAGCTATATTGCATTCATTGCTCTGGAAGCTATATTGTATTCATTGCTCCGGAAGTTATATTGCATTCATTTCTCGGAAAGCTATATTGCATTCATTTCTCGGAAAGCTATATTGCATTCATTGCTTCTTAAGCTATATTGCATTCATTGCTTCTTAAGCTATATTGCATTCATTGCTTCTTAAGCTATATTGCATTCATTGCTTCTTAAGCTATATTGCATTCATTGCTTCTTAAGCTATATTGCATTCATTGCTCCGGAAACTATATTGCATTCATTGCCTCGGAAGCTATATTGCATTCATTGCTCCGGAAGCTATATTGCATTCATTGCTCCGGAAGTTATATTGCATTCATTGCTCCGGAAACTATACTTCATTTTCTTTTTAAATGTTTTACACATCCCATTGGGAGGATCATCTTCACACACACACACACACACACACTTATCACCTTTAGTGTTCCCTTTATAAGGTAAATTACCAACAACCCCCTGGCTGTTATCAAGAAAGAACTTGATTAGTTGCTCAGGTCAGTTCATGATCACATCCTAGCTGTGGTGCGTGTGCTGGTTTGTATGAGGCTAGGACATACAGCCTGGTCGATCAGGCCAGCAACATGGAGGCCTGATCTGGTAACAGACCACAGGGGCAGTAACCCCCGAAATCGTTTTCCAAGGAACTTCCAGGAAATTTACGAAACCTTGCCGCAGTGCGCACAGTGAGCGCGAGAACTTCCAGAGTTGCAGAACGGGTCCACCACTGAACAGTTCTGTCCCTGCCCTTGAGGGAGGGACCTTAAATATTTTTGTTAGTGGGTTTGGGGCTGAGAAAGACCTGCCTAACATGGGCCAGTAGGCCTGCTACAGTGTTTCTCCTTTATGTTCTTATGGAAGAAATAACAATAAAACGCGTATTTGCAAATAAGTAAAAATACCAGTGAAAATAGGAAACAAAACCCGAGCGCTTTCATGTGCTTACACAGGTATCTTCAGAAGATGTGTGTAAGCACATGAAAGCGCTCGGGTTTAGTTTACTATTTTCACAGTGGCATTTTCACTTATGTTCTGATGTAAACAATCCATACCACGACCTGAACTCTTCATTTGAACCAACGACACAATCAAAGTTTATTTTACATCCTGCCGAGAGTAAATAGATCACTCATTTGTTTAGTCCCAGCGCTACTAATTACCCACAACCTATTTCTATTATATCATCGTTATCCATTCCCCCCCTCCCTAACCCCTTCCCTCCCTGCTGGTCTGCTGGTCATTACTATTATGATCGCCAAACTAAAAATAAAAATTCCATATAAAGCAAAATGTAGTGAAAAGTGTTAACTTGGTTCTTATAAATAAAAATGGACAATTTTATAGAAAAAGGTCTAACCAAAATCTGGGCAGAAGCAAGAGAAACACTGAGACAGTACTACCAGCAGTGACAACACACATCACTGAACCATCACCACCAGTGTGACAAGACACCAGTGTGACAACACACTACACACTTCTTAATAATAATAATAATAATAATAATAATTTTTATTTGGACATGATACAAAGAATTACATTTGGTTATTGAGATTACATGAGGTGTACATGCCAAAAGCCCCTAGTATGCAGTCATCGGGAGGATTGGGAAGCCTCTAAGTAACATACAAGTTGAAGAAGAAAAAGGAAGACCCAGTGAGATAGTAGAGACCTCCCGGTGCTAGTGCCAATCCCAGTGCCAGTATCAGTGCCAGTCCTACATTCTTATACCGCCCCTCCCTCACCCACTCTCCACACTGTCCCTGTAAGCCCATCCATCACTGTCACGACCCTCCCGCCCTCCTACCCAACACCTTTCCCTCATTTGCATTCCCCGCCGAAAACTTACACTCAGACTCAACTCACATACATACATTCAAACGTGCGCACACGCCCTCAACCATACACACACACACACACACACACACACACACACACACACACACACACATTATATATTCTGCAACACGTCATTTAACTCTCGGGGAATTTTCCCCAAGGCAGGAATCATCCTGCTGCAAGCCTGGGGATAATTCCCGACAGCTGCTGGCCCCGAAATATTACTCTCAGATGTAAGATGGAGAAGTGCAGGAGGAGGAAGAGGAAAAGGAGGAAGAAGAGGTGGAGGAGGAGGAGGAGGAGGACGGAATTAATAGCGGTGTTGGAGTAGAAAGATGGTTGACCTGAAGTTTATACGGAGTCGCTACCTGAGGTCCTCTAGTTCCCTCCGCGGCCCGGTCCCAGACCAGGCCTCCTGGTTACTGCCTGATCGATCAAGCTGTCAGTGCCCGCCGCCCGCAGTCTAACGTATGCACCACAACCTGGCTGATCAGGAACTGTCTGAGGAGTCTGTGGATTTCCTTCTTGAAGGCAGCTAGGAGTTTGCTGGTAATTCCCTTTATGCATGGACAGAGTGTGTTGAGAAAACCACTCAGGCTACTACAACGCCACTCAGGCTACCACAAACGCCACTCAGGCTACCACAAACGCCACTCAGGCTACCACAAACGCCACTCAGGCTACCACAAACGCCACTCAGGCTACCACAAACGCCACTCAGGCTACCACAAACGCCACTCAGGCTACCACAAACGCCACTCAGGCTACCACAAACGCCACTCAGGCTACCACAAACGCCACTCAGGCTACCACAACGCCACTCAGGCTACCACAACGCCACTCAGGCTACCACAACGCTACTCAGGCTACCACAACGCCACTCAGGCTACCACAACGCCACTCAGGCTACCACAACGCCAAGAGCAACGCAGACACCATCATCACCAAAGCGAACACAAGCAACACTAACAACAACAACAACAACTTCGAGTCTCTTCATAGCTGGAAATAATGTCCCAATTACGTTTAGCAAACAACTACATTTCCCAAAGACACAAACACACACACAGGCGATAAGTGTCTTTAAGAACTGGTAACACACACACACACACACACACACACACACACACACAAATCGGCCTGACAACACTGGAGGACAGGAGTGTTAGGGGATACATGACAACGACATACAAAATACTGCGTGGAATAGACAAGATGGATAGAGACAGGATGTTCCAGAGAGGAGACACAGAAACAAGGGGTCACAATTGGAAGTTGAAGACTCGGATGAGTCAAAAGGATGTTAGGAAGTATTTCTTCAGCCATAGAGTAGTCAGGAAGTTGATTAGTCTAGCAAGTGATGTAGTGGAGGCAGGAACCATATATAGCTTTAAGACGAGGTATGATAAAGCTCATGGAGCAGGGAGAGAGAGGACCCAGTAGCGATCAGTGAAGAGGCGGGGCCAGGAACTGAGTATCGAACTCTACAACCACAATTAGGCGAGTACACACACACACACACACACACACACACACACACAGGCCCATATTGAAGTATGCAGCACCAGTTTGAAACCCACACTTAGCCAAGCACGTCAGTAAATTAGAGAAAGTGCAAAGTTTTGCAATGAGGCTAGTCCTGGAGCTAAGGGGTATGTCCTACGAGGAGAGGTTAAGAGAACTTGACCTGACGCCACTGGAGGACAGGAAGGATAGGGATGATATGATAACGACATATAAAATACTGAGAGGAATCGACAACGTAGACAGAGACATGATGTTCCAGAGATGGGGCACAGCAACAAGGGGTCACAGTTGGAAGTTGAAGACTCAGATGAATCACAGGATGTTATTAAGTATTTCTTCTGTCATAGAGTTGTCAGGAAGTGGAATAGTCTGGAAAATGATGTAGTGGAGGCAGGATCCATACATAGCTTTAAGAAGAGGTAGGGCTCTGTGCAAATAAGTGTTTTTGAGGGCTACACAAGGGTACTGCAGGGGTTATCAAGTGTGTCAGGGTAGTGAACAACCCTTGAAGTGATTTACGAGTTGCCCTGAGCCACATAAGTGTGGGGAGAGCCATAATTTTATAAGTGATCTAGAAATAAATATTTGGTGGCGGAGTCAGTGGGCCTAGTGTGCTCCAGGCGACGTTGCCACGTGTGTCACCCTGGTTAATAAAGTGAAATTAATATGTGACAAGTGAAAGTAATACAGTGAATAGGGTATATTATATATCGACAAGAAACGAAAGTGGATATACGCCAGAACATCACATCGAGTTGGACAATCTACAGGATACTACACGCTGGCCAAGCTGCATCGCATCGCAAGTATTCACCTATGCGTGGTTTTCGGGGTGTCGGGAGTAAGTTCCAATTACCTAACCGCTAAGCTGTTTGTGAACGGTCAACTCTCATAGTAAGATAAGGAATAGGATATCAAGTACTCAGTAACAAATAGCAATTGGTAATTTCTAGTAGAAAAGGGCGAGCAGACAGGTGAATCATAGAATACATTAACTGGCAGATCAGGTGTGTCAGGTCAGGCCAGGTAGAGGAGCACTGTAGACTACGTGTTACTCGCAGACCTCACATACCACTCATACACCATAACACAATTTCACCACTACTTTTCACACAATAAATCCACACACATATAGTTCCACACACACACACACACACACACACACACACACACACACACACACACACACATTAACTGGTAGGTCAGGTGTGTCAGGTCAGGCCAGGTAGAGAAGCACTGCAGACAACGTGTCACTCGCAAACTCCACATACACACCCATACACCATAACACACATTTCACCACTACTATTCACACATACATACACACACAAACATAACACACACACACACACATACATACACACACACAAAACTAACACACACACACAAAAA
This sequence comes from Cherax destructor, assembly GCA_009830355.1. Lineage (NCBI taxonomy): Eukaryota > Metazoa > Arthropoda > Malacostraca > Decapoda > Parastacidae > Cherax > Cherax destructor. The sequence goes on from WNWK01054221.1 coordinate 7,220, forward strand.
AAAAAAACTAACACACACACACACACACAAAACTAACACACAAACAAAATTAACGTGCGCACACACACATACACAAAACTAACACACACACACACATACACATACAAACACAAAACTAACACACACACACAGGCCCACACACACTCTTTCCCCCTGCTCCCTCCACCCACCTCTCCCCCACTCCCTTCCCTGAACCCCCTCTCTCACCCACCTCCTCCCCCTCTCTCACCCTCCTCCTCCCCCTCTCCCTCTCCCATTCTCTCTCCACCTCTGCTTCTCCCTCCTTCACTCTCTCCTCATAATCCCCCCTCTTTCCCCCTCCCCACCTCTCTTTCATTTCTCCACTGTCTTCAGTTTCTCCTCTCCCTCCCTCCACCCCCCACACAAACACTCAGGCAATCACACCACAAAACAACCACACAGAAATACATAGTTTTTCACTCTGTGGCATCTTAAAAATAAAAAATAAAAAATGGGGTCCCAGAGAGCAGGACGGAAAACTAGGGGACTGGAGGATGAGTCTGCAAAGGAAGATTGGGCAGCAGACCTCATGAAAAGGGAACATGAGTGGGGAAGGAAACTAGAGGAGCTTAGCATGAAAATGGAGGAGAGGATAGTTGCAGAAAGCAAGATAATGGAGGAGAGGATAGCTGCAGAAAGCAGGAAGTGGGAGAAGCAAGTCACAACAGCAGAGGCTAAGATACAGAGATTAGAAGAAGAACTGAAAAATTTGAAACAGCCTAAAGAACTAAAAAGCAATGTGGACATGGTATCAGAAACTGCTACCTCAGTCACAAAGAAGAGGACTGTAGAGAACGGAGTGAAACTGTATGCAGAGGCTATATCAGACCATCGTGGAGCCCGAGAGAAAGAGAGGATCACATCAGGAACAATCGAGGGAGTGTAGTAAAGGGAGAGCTAAGCTATACGTAGAAGCCCTAACAGACCACAGCAGTGCACAGGGAAAGTTAAGAAGGGAAATCGACAGGCCACTGGGCCAAGGGATAACAGACAGTGAGGAGATTGAAGAAAGGAAAGCTGCAATGGAGGCAACTAAATCGAATCAGGGGTTACATAGGGATAGGCAGTGGGAGAATGTAAGAGAGAGATCAGTCTTTGTTTATGGGCTCCAGGAAGCTGAAGGGAAACTTATGAAGCAAGAAGACAAGGGAGAAAAATGCGATTGAAAACATCATGAAAGCAATAGGAGAAGATGACATGACCCAGCTGGCAAATTTTCTGAGAATAGGGGGGTTTGCAAGAGGAAGAATCCGGCCAGTCAAAGTAATTTTCAAAGCAGAATTGACTCGAAACAGAATCCTGCAGGAGAAAGCAAGACTAAGGGATATGTCAGAGTACCGGAGGGTGTATCTCGACCGCGACAGAACACGGGAAGAAAGACAGAAACTGAAAGAGAGGGTACAGAGACAAAAGGAGGAAAGAGAGATGGACAGGAGAACCCAGACTCAGGAGGAAGCTCTAATACAACCACCTTCAGATGTTCCCCAACCTGGACAACCCCAATGCAACCAAACAACCTAACCCAAACACACATGCCATACCCAATGATTCCACCCACCTCATTACAAACTCCACCTTCACACCAACCACCCATAGTTCCCCATCAGATCTCCCACTTTCCCAACCCCAACATACCCCCAGACTACGGTTTTAGAAAAGAAGTTAAAGGTTTGGTATACAAATGCAGATGGTATAACAAATAAATGTGAGAGTGGCATGAAAGAATAAAGGAGACATCCCCAGACATAATAGCACTCACAGAAACGAAACTCACCAGGATGATAACAGATGCAATCTTTCCACCCGGATATCAAATCCTCAGGAAAGATAGAGGGAGCAGAGGGAGGAGGAGTTGCACTGCTCATTAAGAACAGGTGGGGATTTGAGGAAGTGGAAGGAATGGATGGAATGGGTGAAAGGGACTACATAGTAGGAACAATTCAGTCTGAGGGACATAAGGTGGTAATTGCTGTAATGTACAACCCGCCACAGAACTGCAGGAGGCCAAGAGAAGAATCGACAGAGCAACAGAGCAATGGTAGACACACTAGCCGAGGTAGCCAGAAGAGCCCACATGGGGAGAGCAAAGTTACTAGTTATGGGTGATTTCAATCACAAAGAGATTGATTGGAAAACCTAGAGCCCCATGGGGTCCTGAATCATGGAGAGCCAAGTTGATGGATGTGGTACTGGAAAACCTCATGCATCAACATGTTAGAGACACTACCAGAGAGAGGTGGGGATGATCCAGCAAGACTCGACCTAGTATTCACCTTGAGTAGTTCGGACATCGAGGATATCACGTATGAAAGGCCCCTTGGAGCTAGTGATCATTTGGTTCTGTGTTTTGATTATATAGTTGAGCTACAAGTGGAGAGGAGCAGGAATAGGAAGGAGAAACAGAAACTACAAAGGGGACTACACAGGCATGAGGAACTTCCTACAAGACGTTCAGTGGGAGAGAATTGTGCAGGAAAACCAGTAAAAGAAATGATGGAATATGTGACAACCAAATGCAAAGAGGCAGAGGAGGTTTGTCCCCAAGGGAAACATAAGTAATGGGAAGACCAAAACGAGTCCTTGGTTCACCCAGAGGTGTAGGGAGGCAAAAAGTAAGTGTAATAGAGAATGGAAAAAGTACAGAAGACAAAGGACCCAGGAAAATAAAGAGATTAGCCGAAGAGCCAGAAACGAATACGCACAGGTAAGAAGGAGGCTCAGCGACAATATGAAAATGATATAGCATCAAAAGTCAAGTCTGACCCGAAGCTGTTGTATAACCACATCAGGAGGAAAACAACAGTCAAGGACCAGGTAATCAGGCTGAGAAAGGAAGGTGGGGAGTTCACAATAAACGACCAAGAGGTATGTGAGGAGCTCAACATGAGATTTAAAAGTATTTACACAGGAGACAGGAAGGACTCCAGGAATTCAGAATAGGAGGTATACCAACAAGTGCTGGATGAAATACACACAACCGAGGAGGAGTGAAGAAGCTGCTATGTGAACTCGATACCTCAAAAGCGGTGGGACCGGACAACATTTCTCCGTGGGTCCTTAGAGAGGAGCAGAGATGTTGTGTGTGCCACTAACACAAATCTTCAACACATCCATTGAAACTGGGCAACTGCCTGGGGGCGTGGAAGATGGCAAATGTAGTCCCAATTTTTAAGAAAGGAGACAGACACGAGGCATTAAACTACAGACCTGTGTCACTGACGTGTATAGTATGCAAAGTCATGGAGAAGATCATCAGGAGGAGAATGGTGGAGCACCTAGAAAGACACAACTTATAAACGACAACCAGCATGGTTTCAGGGAAGGAAAATCTTGTGTCACAAACCTACTGAGTTTATGACAAGGTAACAGAAGTAAGACACGAGAGAGGGTGGATAGACTGCATTTTTGGACTGCAAGAAGGCGTTCGACACAGTTCCTCACAAGAGTTAATGCAAAAGCTAGAGGATCAGGCACACGTAACAGGAAAAGCACTGCAATGGATCAGAGAATATCTGACAGGAGGCAACAACGAGTCATGGTACGTGACGAGATGTCAAGTGGGCACCTGTGACAGTGGAGTTCCACAAGGGTCAGTTCTAGGACCTGTACTGTTTTGGTATATGTGAATGACATAACGGAAGGGATAGACTCAGAAGTGTCCCTGTTTGCAGATGATGTGAAGTTAATGAGAAGAATCAAATCAGTCGAGGATCAGGCAGGACTACAAAGAGACCTGGACAGGCTGCAAGCCTGGTCCAGTACTAGCTCCTTGAATTTAACCCTGCCAAATGTAAAGTCATGAATATCGGGGAAGGGCAAAGAAGACCGCAGACAGAGTATAGTCTAGGTGGCCAAAGACTGCAAACCTCACTCAAAGAAAAGATCTTGGGGTGAGTATAATACCAGAGCACATCTCTGAGGCACACATCAATCAGATAACTGCTGCAGCATACGGGCGGCTGGCAAACCTAAGAATATGACGTTCCAATACCTCACTAAGGAATCATTCAAAGACTCTGTATACCATATACGTCAGGCCCATACTGGAGTAAGCAGCACCAGTTTGGAACCCACCTAGTCAAAACACGTCAAGAAATTAGAAAGTGCAAGGTTTGCAACAAGACTAGTCCCAAGAGCTAAAGGGGATTGTCCTACGAAGAAAGGTTAAGAAATCGGCCACAGCGACACTAGAGGACAGGAGGGTTAGGGAGACATGATAACGACATATAAAATACTGCGAGGAATAGATAAAGGTGGCCAGAGACAAGATGTTCCAGAGAGGGGACACAGGAAACAAGGGGTCCTGGTGGAAGTTGAAGACTCCTATGAGTCAAAGGGATGTTAAGGAAGTATTTCTTCAGTCATAGAGTTGTCCAGGAAGTGG
>WNWK01054222.1:0-11623 GCA_009830355.1 Cherax destructor
GTAAGAAAAATGGTGCTGCATACAAACCTTTTAAAAATTTGGTTAAAATACTATTAAAAGGCTGCTTGTAAAAACACAATTCTTTATTTTTATTTAAATTTTCAGGAAAATTTTTGAAATTTTGAAACATACATGAAAGTTTTTTTCTGGATGTCAGGTCAGTGAAAAAAAACCTTAAAGAAACTATAAAAAAACTTTAATAATGATGTTTTAAATTTAAAAAATTTTAAATTTCATAGATAAATTAGGCACATTGTAATACGGGGTAATCAGTAAAAAAAGACAAAGCAGTAAAGTTTTTTTTTTAATGTTGATTTAGAGAAAAATGCATAAACAATTGGAATACTATTAATCCTTTATAACTCTTCCTCTAGTACGAAGCCAAAGAGGACAGCCTGGGGTGGTGAAAAAGGCCATGGTAAGTGTTAACTATTGTAGAAATTGGGACTGTTAAAAATCTGTAAAAAGTGTTTTAAACTACTATAGTAGTTGAGAGACTTTAAAAGCCATGGAAAGTGTGTGTGTGTGTGTGTGTGTGAAAACAAGTATTGTAGTGGGTATGAGATAACATTGTAAAGAAATCCAATGTAGGCCAACAGTGAATAACAAATATAAACTTTGGGAATAAAGTTGAATACTATAAGTTAAAATAAATTGGGCTAAAGATATTTTAAAGTTTGGGTACATTGATTTCCACCCTTAAAATCTAAGGGAACATTTCAAAGGAACAATTCTGAAACATTATTGCACTAATCAAATAAAAATGGACCAGCAATACCTGTTGCCTGTTAACCTTACCCTCTGATACACGACAGTACAGCATGTAAGTTATGTGTTGGGTAAAAAAACCCTCATCACATGGCGCCAGGTAAAATATATCAACTAGTAAAATTCTTTTGTACAAAATTTCATTGGGCTCTTGTAATTATGTGCATTGCTATGCACCAGCATAAACACTAGGCTTATGGTTATAAATATTGCCATAATTATACTTTGCCCTTTCTGTCAAATGAGTGAAATACATTTTTATTCTGATTCAAATGTCTGACCGGGCAACAGGTAACTGATGGTGGTTTGAAAAAGGGTAGATGCTTTGAAGTTCCACCCTCCTGCCATCCTGTACTTTCAACACAAGCCCACATTGGGGCATTTGGGAAACTGATGGCCAGACCACTTTCCAAGCAAGTACTACGTTTTCAGAATTCTTCAACCTGGTGATCATTTCATTTTCTGATAAAAAAAATATTATATTTTTTTTTTTTTATTAACACGTCCCGGGGTTCCCCCCAAGGGAGGGTGGCCCAAAAAGAAAAAATTTCATCATTCCTCCATCACTGCTTGCCAGAGGGGGGTTTTAAATACAGTTATAAAAATGCAACATTAACACCCCTCCCTTTAGAGTGCAGACACTGCTTCCCCCTCCAGGACTTAATCCGCCTCAAGAAAACTAACAATCCAATTTTCCCAAAGGGAAAGGGTTGCAACCCTTAATTTGACAGTATCAGTAGTAGAGTAGACAAAAGTTGTTTATGAGGTGTTATAAATGAAAGTATAAGATTTATGCAAGACAGAATTCAAAAAAGGAAAAATCAATAAAATATTATGTACACAGTATAAGTGGACCCCGATTTTTTAAAAAACTTCCTCCTGAAGTCTGCTCAAGTGCCATTAAAACAAATTTCCCCCCTTAAAGAAAAATGTCACGTAGGTTGTCTATTTCAGCCCCCCAAAAATATTTTTCCCCCGCTTACTTTTCTTACATAAATGTAATTTCGGGGTTTAAACTGGGGGTACTGTATTAATAATTTGCATATTTTGAAACTGGGATAATGCTTAGATTTAAATATATTTGCCATATTGTATATGAGAAAAAGGCACTGAAATTTTTTCAGAAAGTAAAGAAGTATTCAGGTTAAGTTTTGTTTATAAATATCCAGCAATTTTGTTTGTCTCTTCAGGTATGTCAGATATGAGTCAGGTTTTGGCCCCGAAATACTTTGCCATCTTCATGGCATTAAAATTTATTTTTTTAACTTTGCTTTGGTTTTACAAAAGAGCTATTTGATCTCAGGTAAAGAATAACACAGTTGTAATTTTGTGTTGGTTTAACATAAAATATGAAGTACTTAGGCATGCAGTACATACTTGTTTTTATGTTTATTACATTATTGATTTTACTAAGGATATTTTCCTGTTTAATTTGATGTATGCAATCTGTGATTGTATGAATGTATATTAGCACCAGATGCAAAAAAAATGAGGGGCGTGAGTATGCTAAAAACATCGGGACACATGACATTGAAGGATTCCTAAGTAACCCTGAGTAAAGGCCATATCTTTAGGAATGGGGAGGGTGAGTTTATTTGCATTATTCATGGGTAATTTGTTTTTGTCCATTTACATTCACATCTGGGGATTTCTCACCAATCAGTATAATGCTTATTGATTTTCACCAGTTTCCAGATAGAGACCGGAAAACTCGTTATACTAGAAAGGATGAGCCACACCACACCCTCCTAAGAATAAGGCAGCACCTCTTAATAAAGATAACCCAGCACCTCGAGTTACTAAAGATAAGCCAGAATCTTTCTCTTCATCATCAGCAGGTCCCCCCAGTTGATTGGCAATTCAGTAGTCATTCAAGCCTTGACTTCCACATTCATGCACCACAGCACGTTTTCTCCTCAGGTAAGATACTATAATAGGTTCAAATTTTCTTTGCCATTTTTTTTGTTCAAAGTAAGCTTAATAAACCAAGTAAAAGGGTTTTATCTTTAAGAATGAGGGGGGGGTGGAATCAAGGAAGGCTCAATAAGGAAGATGGTACATTTCCAGGTGTGGGGGGTAGAAGGATGTGACAAGTGTAAGTATCAAATCTACAATTCTTTACCAATCTCTGGCCTGTCCTGAACTCCCCCCCTTCCTCTGGCCCGACCTGCCCTGCCTGTTCTACCTTGCTCTACATGCCCTTCCTGCAATGCCTACCTATCCTGGCCTTCCCCGCCTGCTCTTCCTGTCCTGCTGCTGGGGCATGCCTGCCCTGGCTTTACCCTGTGCTTTTTTCTGCCAGCCCCGACTTGTCCTGTGTGCTCTCCCTGCCAGCCCCGGGTTGTCCCGCTGACTCTGTCCCCAGCCCTGGGTTGTCCTGCTGTATCTGTCCTGCCAGCCCTGGCTTGTCCTGCTGTGATCTGTCCTGCCAGCCCGGGTGTCCTGCCATGCTCTGCCCTGCCAGCTCTGGCCTACTTGCTCTTCCCTGGCCTGCCCTGCCTTTCTGCACTTGTCCTCCTGTCCCGCTTCCTCTGTAATCCCCTGGAGATTCCTAGCTAATTAAGCCTGTGATTGTTTACCCCCGGGAAAAACCCCCGTGTTTAAATAGCAAAAAAAATATCTAAGAAATATTGGGTTTTTCTGGATCTTGGGCAATTACCATAAAACCCGTATTTTGGGGGTTTGGGGACAATAGTTTTGATACAGTACATCCACTAGACAGAATAATATCGTAACTCAAAAAGACCACTGTACAAATCTTCAACCTTTGAATCTGAAAATAATTGACTCATTATTTACTCTAAGGGGTTTTAATCATGTCACCACTCCTGCCATAGCTGATGTAAGATGACACACACAGCTCAAATCATTCAAGGGTTTCATCAAATCAATATTCTTAATAAGAAAAAAACTGAAAGATAAGTCATGTGGCAACAGTATTGGATTGATTTAATTAGTCAGCAGAAGCTGCAGGAATGTGAAAAACTATTGACTTAAATTGCAGATCCAACTGCTGTTAAATTAATTGACTGTTCTCATAATTAAATTCAACATATCAACATGGATGACGACAAATAAGCTTACTCTCAATACGGACAAGACCTACTTCATTCAGTTTGGAAACAAAGCTACAAATGTTCCACTTAACAAAAGCTAAATGGTTCACCCATCACAAGACTCACAGAGGAAAATTTCCCTAGGAATCCCCCTTGACAGTAGTCTTAAATTCCAAACACACATACAACAAATTTCAAGAAAATCTCAAGGACAGTAGGTATATTATCTAAGATACGCTATTATGTGCCACAACCAGCTCTCATTGCACTATATTATTCTCTTATCTACCCTTATCTCACCATGGAATCTGTGCATGGGGCTCAACAACATTAAATCACCTTAGACCACTCATACAGCAAAAGGCTGCAGTCAGGATGATAACAAATTCCCACTCTAGACAGCATACTCCACCTATATTCAGAACCTTAAAACTCTCACCAAAAAAAATATTCATACCTATTCATGTGCCCTCTACATACATAAAACTCTACATGCTAATATCAGCCCTCCGCTCAAAATTCTCCTCAACAACTTTAATAGGTCCACGACCATGACACAAGACACAGATCACTATTTGACATACCCCGAGTCCATACTAACCAATGTAAAAATTCTATGCACATAAAGGCCCTAGAATCTGGAATTCATTACCAGTAAATATTAAGTTAACCTTGTCGGAAAATCAATTCAAGACTCTTCTCAAAAATCACCTACTCACCCAATACTAAATACTCATACTGTAACAAACTTTAAAACCCAATATTATTTTACTTAAGATAATCTCAATTTGACATGTTCATCCTCCTTAACACTTGTTGAAATTTTCATATCATCATATGTCATTTAAAATCTTATAGTATCATCATTTTGTTAATTTGAAATAAAATATATAACTAGAAGAAACTCAATAAATTTTTCTAGTATTGTTATTATACTAGTATAGATCAACATACTGTAACTTGAAATAAAATATACAACTAGATTAAACTCAACCAATTTCTCTTGTATTGTCTTTTAATAGTATGTATAATCATATTATAATTTAAAATAATACAGAACTAGAATAAACTCAATCAATTTCTTTAGCATTAAGTATTAGTGAATAAGTCTTTAGAATAAACTGCCCCTAATGCCATGGCATGCCAGTGGCTCTCCTTGCATAACAGTTTTATAATTGTAACTACCAATAACAGTGTACACTTGTAACAGGCATCAAAATAAAAATATTATTGTATTATTATTATTATTATTATTATTATTATTATTATAATATATTGAAATTAAACATGATCTTCAATCTTACAGGAACACGGAGGAACACCTCTTCCTAAGAGTTCTTCAACCCAAAGATGAAATACATGAGAAGAGGCAAGTTAATTTCAAGCAAACAAGCAAATAAATTTTATTTCTTTTTTGCAGCAATACAAATGTAGTTTACATGTAATAAAATATTGTTAAGCACAAAGAAAGCCACTATATGCTGTGCATTTTGGGTAGACTAATCCTATTCTTACAGACTACTAAAAACTAGATAGTTTTTAAAAATTATGTATTTATGTATTAAGTATTAATACCCAAATGTATAAAAGTGAGGTAGCCAAGTGAACAATAGTACAAATATAAATGTGCATTAATACAGAGGGAAAAGAGGTAGATAAAAGAAAATTATACAGCTCTATCTATGCATCTGGCTATATTATTGCAGTTTTAATGTGCAACAAACACATTCACAATTACTTCATATATGTCTTGCTAGACATGCACAGATGCCACAGTTCACATGACCATCAGGCTACAATCACCCAGGGAGGTACTACTGTCCTCTCTATGGGGGCAAGAAGGAAGCATGATAAGGTTTTGCACTAGGGCAAGATTGCTGGTCTTTTCTTTATACAGTATCATGAACAAATAATGATAGGTAAATTTTGCAAATTTCTTCTTGCCTCCTGTATACACTAAATGTATGTGACTGTGTTTGTATGAGCACTTATATCTGTTTTTTTACATATTTTTTAATATTAATAATCCCTGTAGTGGCATAGAGCCCTTCTTCTGTAAGGCAACTAAAATGCCAGGAGCACAGCACAAGTAATTATTTGGCATCCCGTGCTTGAGGCCTGGTTATAGAAATGGGCCGCAGGGCATTGACCCAGGAACACCCTCCAGGTGTACTGCACCTGTGAGGGCTGCCAACCTGCATGCCTGTGAGGGCTGCCAACACTACTACACCTGTGAGGGCTGCCAACACTGCTACACCTGTGAGGGCTGTCAACACTATACACCTGTGAGAGCTGTCAACACTGCACACCTGTGAGAGCTGTCAACACTGCTACACCTGTGGGGGGCTGTCAATGCTATACACCTGTGAGGGCTGCCAACACTGCTACACCTGTGAGGGCTGCCAACACTGCCCCCCTGTGGGGGCTATTGACACTATACACCCGTGAGCTGTCAACACTGCTACACCCGTGGGGGGCTCCAACCTGCTACACCTGTGAGGGCTGAACACTGCTCACCTGTGAGGGCTCCCAAACCCTGCTCCCCTTGGGGCTATCAACACTATACCCCCCGTGAGAACTGTCAACACTGCTACCCCCGTGGGGGCTCCCAACCTGCACCCGGGGGGGCTGCCAACACTGCTACAGTGAGCTGCCCCTGCTACCCCGTGATTCAGCACTATCACCTGTGGGGCTGTCCACTGCTACCCTGTGGGGGCTCCAACCTGCTCACCCATGGGGGCTCCCAAAAGCTCCTGTGGGGCTGCCACACTGCTCCCCCGTGAGGGTCAACACTCTACACCCGTGGGTGTCAGCACAAACACCGGGAAGCTGCAACACTGCTACACCTGTGAGGGCTCCCAAACCCTGCCACCTGAGGGCTATCCCCTTACACCCGTGAGAGCTGTCAACACTGCTACCCCCGTGGGGGGCTGCCCCCACACCCGTGGGGCTATCAAACTATACACCCGTGAGCTTCAACACTGCTACACCCGTGAGGCTGCCCCTGCTACCCTGTGAGGGCTCCCAAACCCTGCCCGTGGGGCTGTCAGCACTATACATCTGTGAGAACTGTCAACACTGCTACACCGGGAGGGCTGCCAACACTGCTCACCCGGGGTGTAACACTACTACACCCGTGGGGCTGCCAACACTACTACACCCATGAGGGTGCCAACACTCCCCCCATGGGGCTCCCAAACACTACTACACCCCTGGGGGGTTTAAAACACTCCACCCATAAGGGTTTTCCCCCTACTACACCCAGGGGGTTTAACACATCCGGGGCTGCCAACACCACCCATAGGGTCCCAACACTACTACCCCCTTTTGCTCTAACTCCCCAATTTCCACAATCCCTTTTATTTCTTCCCACTGAAACACCCCCTAACCCCTTCAGCTTTGATTTGTTAGGCTAGGACATCAACTTTTTTTCAGTCATAACATTGGGAATCTTTCTTTCTTATCTACTAAATTACGCATCAAACATCCCAGCTTTATAATTTTTTCTTATTGTCAAGTATTTATCTATATCTACTTTTGTATATCTAGGTGTGTCAGTGGAGAAAGAAAATACCAGCCATTCTGAATATGTGTTGGAGACTAAATTTTATCAAGAAAACTCATAGTAGTTCCAGAATAAAACACTGGGAAGTACTTGAAGTAGTGGAAAACATTGATCGTCTTAAAAGGGGAAGTGTTTATAATGTACCTCCCCCCCCCAATTTTTTTTAACACAGCCATTTCCCCCCAGGCGGGGTAAAAAAAAAAAAAAACCATCATCATTCCACTTTAATCATCCCCAAATTCCTGTTGCAGAGGCACTCAGACACAACAGCAGACATCCCCCCAAACTGCCAATATCCCAAACCCCCCCTTTTAGAGTGCAGGCATTGTCTAATTTTCCCGGGATCAAGTCCGGCTAACGTTTCCTGAATCCCTTCACAAAATATTACTCTGCTCACCTCCAACACCCCGTGGTTCCAAAAACCATTCTTTTCCATTCACCCCTATCTAACACACTCACGCACGCTTGCTGGAAGTAAAAACCCCCCTCGCCCCAACCTCCTTTCCCCCTCCCTCCAACCTTCTCAGGGCGACCCCCACCCCACCTTCCTTCTACAGATTTATACGCTCTCCAAGTCATTCCCCTTTTTTCCATTCTCTAAATCAAACCACCTCAACAACAAAAAAAATTTTATGTTTTATAATTTCCCCCTTAAGTGGGGGGGAAGTCTTTGTTTCTGATGAATGAGTTAGCAGTGTGCAAGATTGATTGTGAAATTACATATTACAGTGGTACCTCACTTGAGCTTAATTGTTTCCCGATGGCTATTCAAATTCCGATACCGAAGAATTTTTTAAAAAGATATAATGAAAATTAGATTAATCCATTTCAGACCCCCAAAAAAACACTTACAAAAACACCTACAAAAATACACTTGCATAATTGTTCGAGTTGGGGGCTGCTTAAATGGGTACCACTGTCTATACTTTTTTTACTTTGCTTAAATTTCAATATTGAATCTTATATTGATTTATGCTTTTCAGGATGGTGTTAGTTCAGTACTTTAATGAAGTACAGTAGCTGAAAGTGGGTAAAAAATCATCAGCACCCAACAGCTAGTTTAAAGTGAGCCTATGCCTTTTGGGTCCACACTGAGTCTGGGTGGTAACTAACACTAGGCCGCCTGGCGCTGGGGCATTCAAAGGCGGGCCCTATTTCTATCCAGATCACATGGGCAGAGGTAAATCACGTGAACAGCCGTGATGCAGCCGATAAGTCAACCCTTTAACCTTAAATGATTAAATTTTTTTTAAAACCATTATTTTCTTTGGAGTTTTTTTCAGTTTCATTCTGACTTTTATGGGTCTAGTTTTTTTTAATATTTAATTTCATTCAAAAATTTTTTCTTTTTGTGTGGGTGGATGGGTTTGTAGGTGTTTGTATGGGTCAGTATTGTGTGTACACTCACCTATTTGTGGTTGCAGGGTTGGTGACAGCTTCTGGCCCGGCCTCTTCGCTTCGTTACTAGGTCCAGTCTCCCCCGCCCCAAAAACTATTATTTATTCTGTCTCCATAACCCCCAAGTTGTTCCCCTTCCCGACAACCCCTGAAAAAATCTTCCTAACATCCCTGTGACTTATCTGATTTTTTCCTACCATTTTTGACCCTTTGTTGCTGTGTCCCCTCTCTGAAACATTCTGTCCCTGTCCACCTTCTCAATTCTTCTTGGTATTTTATACATCATTATCATGTCCCCCTATCCCGTCCTCCAGTGTCGTCAGGTTAATTTTAACCTCTGCCCCTAGGATGTACCCCTTAGTTCTGGGACTAGTCTTGTTGCAAACCTTTGCACTTTCTCTAATTTTTTACGTGCTTGACCAGGTTGGGCCCCTACTGTGCTGCAACTCTGTGTGTTTGTGAGGGAGGAGGGTGTATGCTCACCTATTTTCTGCCCTTATGCCTCATGGGCCCCATTGTACCCCTCCCGTTCCCCCCAAGATCATTTCCATTTCCCGGTCACTCTTAGACTGAAGAAATACTTCCTAATATCCCCGTGGCTCATCTGCACCTGTAACTTCCAACGTGTCCCCGAGTTCCCCTTGTCTCTCAAACAGCCTACTCCTGTCTACCTTATCAATTCCTCTTGGTATTTTGTATGTTATGTTATCTGTGTTGTTCTGTCCCCAGTATTGTTGGTCCATTTCCATTCCCCTCCTCATAGCTCAGGAACAAAACTTGTTGCATACTTCTTCACTTTCTCTTGTTTCTTGACATACTTTTTTAGATGCAGGTTTTCTGGTGCCATACAATGGGAGGGGGAACGTATTTGTATAAAGTACCCGAATGACTTTTTTTTGGATTCCCGAAGGCTACTTTTAGATTTGCTGGGCAGGCATAGGCTGTGGGTTATTCAGTTGATGTGAGCCCTCTAGTGTTATACTGGGCACTATACTCACTCCTAGGTCATTCTCTCTGACGAAGTCTGTATCCTCTGTATTCTATCTCGGGCTTCTTGCTACTCAAATCTTCATGTCCTTGCATTTACTAGGGTTGAATTCAAAACCATTTTCTGACCCCTTCAATTTGTCAGATCCCTTAGAAGCCTTTCCCCGTCCTCAGTTTTCATTCTCATTAGTTTTAATCATCATCGGAGGGATATATCTGAATCAGTGTCATTCCTTAAACTAGAAATAGTAATGGTTCTAATACCAATCCTTCCAACCCTTCTAATTACTCTTTACCATTTTGTGTGTATGCATGATTGTGGGGGGGGGGTTATTTTGTTTGTAAAGGGAAACTCAGTCAAAACAGCTCAACTGTTCAAAAAAAAAAAAGTTCATTTGGATTTTTTATATATTTTTTTTTTAATTAGTAATAGTACAGTATACATTTTTTTTTTTTTTTTTTTCATTTAAACCCAAACAGCATTATCTAACCTTGGTAAAATAAATGTAATATAATTTACCTTAATCCTACCCAACCTAAGTTGGCTTAAAATTTGGGATTTTTTTTTTTTTTTTAAATGAAAGATATTATTTGATATATCAAATTTTGTTAGTTCAACAACAAATTTATTCTGGGTTAGTGGTATAATTTTATCCAAACTGTGAATTGAAAAATAATTCTTAATCATTTTTTGGTTTTTTCCCTTTTTGTAGATTCAAATAAAATGTAATAAATTAAATTTATATTTTTTTTTTTGTACAGTACATCAAGTCCCCCTAAAAAGGAGGTGTTAATTCAGGTTTAGGCCTATTTTAGCCTGATAATTCACCCCCCAAAAAAAAAAAATGGGCCCGGAGTATTTCCCATCAGACTGTCAAGTTCAGTGTCTGAGGGGAATGACATGGACCATTAGGGTAAAATTTGGGGAAATAATGTCTTTTTTTTCCAGTTTTAATTTTCTATTTTAAAAATAAAACAGGTTAGTAAATAAAACTTGCAACTGTGGTACAAATTATGGCACTAACATGATAACATCAAATAGGTGGTGTCACTTCTTTCAGTAATGTGATGTGGCCTTTTACCCCTCAAATGTTCAGGTATCCTGGTTGATACGGCACTCACTTTAGAAGCTTTTTAAAACAGCACTTTTTAAAATTTTACTATATTTTTTTTTTGGCACTTGCCCTCTAAAAATGGTTTTTCAATTTTTAAAAAAATTTTATTTATTATTTTTTCTTTTGCTCACTTAATAAATAAAAAACGTAAATGTTTTAGGCTTTTATATGCACTGTGAATGAAAAAAAAAAGGCTGTGATTAAAAAAAATTTTCAGTGGTGGACTGGGGCCCAACATGCTGTAAAAGAGTATGCCCAAAAGGCAACTTTTAAAACTTGGCATAAACAGCTTATATGGGTAAATTTTGTAAAATTATTATTATTATAATCAAATAGGCCTAAACCACAGGGTTATCAGCGCTGCAGGTTTTAGGATGCAGGGGGGTGGGTTGTAAGAGGAATGGACGATTGGGAGGGGGGATGGGTGTAAAATGGCGGGAGGGTGGGGATGGAAAGGGAACAAGGGTGGGGGAAGGGGGTGCTAGGGTATAATCCAGGTTTGTGTAACCCAAATCGGTTTTTTTGTCAAAAAATCTGAGAGAGTCAGAATTAAAGGGGGTCTATCTGCAAGAAGGAAGGTAAAAAAAAGGGCCCAAAAGGGGAAGGCGTCGTTGGAGGGGGAATTCTCGTGCTGGTTGATGGGGGTGGGCAGTCCCAAAAGGAAAGTCGAACAGACACTGGGGCCCGACAATGCTCAAAGGGGAGGAGGGCCCCTCCATGAGATACCCCAAAAG
>WNWK01054223.1:0-11623 GCA_009830355.1 Cherax destructor
GTATTTGAGGAGGTAGATCATGGTAATGAATATGATATTGTGTATATGGACTTCAGTAAGGATTTTGATAGAGTCCCACATCAGAGACTATTGAGGAAAATTAAGGCACACGGAATAGGAGGAGAAATTTTTTGCTGGATAGAGGCATGGTTGACAAATAGGCAGCAGAGAGTTTGCATAAATGTGGAGAAATCAGAGTGGGGAAGCGTCACAAGTGGTGTTCCACAGGGGTCAGTATTAGGCCCCTTGTTGTTCACAATCTACATAAACGACATAGATGAAGCAATAAATAGCGACATAAGCAAGTTTGCCGATGACACCAAAATAGGCCGTCCAATTCATTCAAATGAGGACATTAGAGCACTCCAGGAAGATTTGAATAGACTGATGCAGTGGTCGGAGAAGTGGCAGATGCAAAGTTCTAAATATTGGACAAGACAATAACCATGCCACATATAAACTAAATAATGTAGATCTTAATACTACTGATTGTGAAAAGGATTTAGGAGTTCTGGTTAGCAGTAATCTAAAACCAAGACAGCAGTGCATAAGTGTTCGCAATAAAGCAAACAGAATCCTTGGCTTCATATCAAGAAGCATAAATAATAGGAGTCCTCAGGTTGTTCTTCAACTCTATATATCCTTGGTTAGGCCTCATCTAGATTATGCTGCACAGTTTTGGTCACCGTATTACAGAATGGATATAAATGCTCTGGAAAACGTACAAAGGAGGATGACTAAGTTGATTCCATGTATCAGAAATCTTCCCTATGAAGATAGACTGAGGGCCCTGAATCTGCACTCTCTAGAAAGGCGTAGAATTAGGGGGGATATGATTGAGGTTTATAAATGGAGAACAGGAATAAATAAAGGGGATGTAAATAGCGTGCTAAAAATATCTTGTATTGACAGGACTCGAAGCAATGGCTTTAAGTTGGATAAATTCAGATTCAGAAGGGATATAGGAAAGCGTTGGTTTGGTAATAGAGTTGTCGATGAGTGGAACAAACTCCCGAGTACAGTTATAGAGGCTAAAACGTTGTGTAGTTTTAAAAATAGGCTAGATAAATATATGAGTGGGTGCGGGTGGGTTTGAGTTGTACCTGACTAGTTTGTGCTACTAGGTCAGATGACGTGCTCCTTCCTTAAGTGAATGTAACCTGACCTGGCTGGGTCGGGGCATTGGCTTAAGCCGGTGGGAGACTTGGACCTGTCTCGCATGGGCCAGTAGGCCTGCTGCAGTGTTCCTTCTTTCTTATGTTCTTATGACTCGTCTCACCAATTACAATAAAAGGTAAAATGCTTGTACAAGATGCGTGGAAGCTCAAAATAGGTTGGGATGAGAACTTGTCTCTAGAAATGAGTCAAGAATGGAATGAAATATCCAAGGAGTTTAAACAACTTCATCAAATTAAATTTCCCAGACAAATAGGTCAAGAGGGAAACAAGTACACATTACATGTGTTCTGTGATGCGTCAACCAGAGGTTATGGCGCTGTAGCTTACATGAGTAATGCTGAAGGAAGTACTTTAATTACTTCAAAGGCCAGGGTTGCACCCTTGAAGGTCAGAACAGTACCACAATTGGAACTGACAGCACTCTATGTAGGTACAAAATTAGCTGTATATCTCAACAAAGTACTTGATCATCTCACTATTGAAAAAACTGTGATCTGGAGTGAAAATGAAGCAGTTCTCCAGTGGTTAAGAAATAATAAGAGTAAGTTGGTCTATGTACAGAATAGAGTAGCAGAAATAAGAGAGATGCAGAGAGACTATGTCTTTCTCCACGTCTCTACACAAGAGAACCCAGCTGACATGTTGTCACGTGGTGTCCCACTCAAGAACTTTGTGGATAATAAATTATGGCTCCACGGACCTAACTGGCTCTCTAATGAAAATAACTGGCCACAGCAAAAGGCTTACATTATGCCAGAAGAAACAGTCTGTTTGAACACCGCAGAAATAATCTGTTTAAATACTGCAGACACAAAAGAAATAGTCATTGATGGATCTAAATACTCATCTTTGGGTAAACTCTTAAGAGTTACAGCTCTTGTCTTTAAATTCATTAAAGGGATAAAACCTAATTATGAATTACTTGAACCCATTAAATACTGGATAAAGTTAATACAGAAAGATGTTTTCTCTACGGAGTATAGATTTCTGGAAACTCAGGATAAATCTCCAAAGAAACCTGATATGATTAATTCTTTAGGACTTTATCTCGACTCAGAAAAAATTATAAGATGTCGAGGAAAAATTCATAATTCTTCACTACCTAAGGAAACAATACATCCAGTATTGATCCCCAAGAATCATTGGCTAACAAGACTGATTATTCAGAATGCCCACAGTAACGTGTTACATGGTGGTGTAGCTGACACTGTGGAAATAAATGGTATACAATACCGACACAATGGAAAAATAAACACATAAGCAGTATAATGTGATCCTTTATTGACTTTATTGTCAATAAAGGCTCACATTATACTGCTTATGTGTTTATTTTTCCGTAGTTGACACTCTTTGTCATATACGACAATCCTACTGGATACCTCAAGGTCGACAAAGTGTGAAGAAACAAATAATAGACTGTATTACTTGTCGTCATTATGATATGCGAGTATGTCAGTATCCAGGTCCACCTCCATACCCTTCTGAAAGAGTATGTCATGTCACTCCATTTGAGGTGACAGGTGTAGATTAAACGGGACCAATAATTTTAACTAAAACAGTTGACAAAGTTCCTATCAAGGTGTACATCTGTTTGCTCACCTGTGCTAAGACTAGAGCAGTACATCTAGAAGTAGCCACTGATATGTCTGCTGAAACCTTTATCAAATTATTTAGAAGGTTTGTAGCCAGAAGGGCATGTCGCAGGCTGATGATGTCAGACAATGCAACGAATTTTGTTGCTGGTGCTGATTACATAAACAAGATTTTTGAGCAGCATGAAGTACAACAGATGCTGAATCAACGCAATTGTCGTTGGAGATTCATTCCTCCTAAATCCCCATGGCACGGCGGATTTTACGAAAGAATGATAGGCATTGTGAAACGTTGTTTAAGGAAGACTCTTCATCGTCAGAGAATCGACTTAGAAGAATTTCGTACAGTCGTAACTGAAATAGAACATAGAGTCAACAACAGACCTTTAACGTATGTTACCGATGATCTGGACAATTTAGAAGTGTTAAGTCCATCTCATTTACCACATGGTAGAAGGCTCGAACCTGTTCCTCCCATAAATGATAAAGAAATCATAGAGGATCCTACTCAATTCGAACCTGAACAACTCAGACGTAAATTCAAACACCATAATAAAGTGATTGAACGCTGGGAGAAAATTTGGCGAGAAGACTATCTCACCTCATTGAGAGAACACTTCTATGGAGCTGGTGTTCCAGAAAATTATAAGTCCTTAAGACCTGGTGACATAGTGATTATTAACAATGATGGTCCGAGGTCCCATTGGCCTCTTGGAAAAATTGTGACCATATATCCTGATGCAAATGGAATCATCAGGACAGTTGATGTTTTAAGCAAAGGTGTAGTGAATAAGCGAACAATAGATAAATTAGTGCTGTTAGAATTACACAGTGTTGAAAACAAAAATAAAATTAGTGCTTCTCCAGAAACCACACAGACTAAAGCTGTTCAGAAAAGACAAGCAGCAGTGATGGCGAGTGAGAAAATCAAATTAATGTTAAGCGATGAGTAGTTCACTTTCAGTGAACCTTCGCTGCCCCCCAGTGTGGAGAAAATTCTCCAAAGGAGGGGGGGTATGCGCCCTTACTACCCTTCTTAAGGGTCCCTACCCTTTCCGCCCTTAGGAAGGGGAAAGATGAGGCGCGTCTGACTGAGAAAAACAAATTAACTCAGACCAGATGTACTGACCACAGTGTGTCACGTTGTCTGACCAAGTAGCAGCGAGTGTGTATGTGACTTAATAATCATTTGAGATAAATGTAACTCTTTGCTGTAACAGGAAAATTATAGTAAACTGTTGTATTAGTTTCTACACTCGAACATTGCAATCATGTGTTCCAGGGCTCTAAATATTTAGAGAACACAAACATTTTAATTGCCACTTGTGGCGGCGTGTAGCGGTTGTTGAAATTGTGCTGATATCAGCATACAAGCCCCACGAGGGACCATGAGGCTGCAAGTAGCTGCACGAGGCGAGCAGATTGAATACGGGCTCCGAAGAGGTCATATGACGCGAGGGGTCATACGGCGTGAGGCGACATAACTCAACAAAGACATTAGTAGTACGCGTCCGTTATTCTAATTTAATCTCCACTAACGTCGGGAAATAAGATAAGAACTCTGTTCCTGGAGTTTACCTGGAGAGAATTCCAGGGGTCAACGCCCCTGCGGCCCGGTCTGTGACCAGGCCTCATGTTGGACAAGAGCCTGATCAACCAGGCTGTTACTGCTGGCTGCACGCAGTCCAACGTACGAACCACAGCCTGGCTGGTCAGGTACCGACTTTATGTGCCTGTCCAGTGCCTGCTTGAAGACAGCCAGGGGTTTGTTGGTAATCCCCCTTATGTATGCTGGGAGGCAGTTGAACAATCTTGGGCCCCTGACACTTATTGTGTTGTCCCTCAACGTGCAAGTGGCACCCCTGTTTTTCATTGGGGGGATGTTACATCGCCTGCCGAGTCTTTTGCTTTCGTAGGGAATGATTTTCGTTTGTAAGTTTGGTACTAATTCCTCAAGAATTTTCCACGTGTATATAACAATGTATCTCTCCCGCCGGCGTTCTAGGGAGTACAGGTTTAGAAACTTTAAGCGTTCCCAGTAATTGAGGTGGTTTATCGCAGTTATGCGTGCCGTGAAGGTTCTCTGCATATATTCAAGGTCAGCAATTTCACCTGCCTTGAAAGGTGCAGTTAGTGTGCGGCAATATTCCAGCCTAGATAGAACAAGCGATTTGTAAAGTGTCAACATGGGCTTTGTATCCCTGGTTTTGAAGGTTCTCATTATCCATCCTGTCATTTTTCTAGCAGATGCGATTGCTACGGTGTTATGGTCCTTGAAGGTGAGATCCTCTGACATGATCACTCCCAGGTCTTTGACATTAGTTTTTCGCTCTATTGTGTGGTTGGAATTAGTTTTGTACTCCGATGAGATTTTAATTTCCTCACGTTTTCCGTATCTGAGTAATTGAAATTTCTCATCATTGAACTTCATATTGTTTTCTGCAGCCCATTTAAAGATTTGGTTTATGTCTGCTTGGAGTCTTGCAGTGTCTTCAACGGTGGACACTGTCATACAGATTCGGGTGTCATCTGCAAAGGAAGACACGGCACTGTGGCTTATATCCCTGTCTATGTCCGATATGAGGATGAGGAACAGGATGGGAGCGAGTACTGTGCCTTGTGGAACAGAGCTTTTCACATTAGCTGCCTCAGACTTTACTCTGTTGATTACTACTCTTCGTGTTCTACTTGTTAGGAAATTATAGATCAATCTACCAACTTTTCCTGTTATTCCTTTATCACGCATTTTGTGTGCTATCACACCATGGTCACACTTGTCAAAGGCTTTTGCAAAGTCTGTGTATATAACATCTGCATTCTATTTGTCCTCTAGAGCATCCAGGACCTTGTCATAGTGGTCCAGTAGTTGGGACAGACAGGAGCGACCTGCTCTAAACCCATGCTGCCCTGGGTTGTGTAGATGAGTGGCGATCTTCCTTCTTAGAACCCTTTCAAAAATTTTGATGATATGGGACGTTAGCGCTATTTGTCTGTAGTTCTTTGCCATTGCTTTACTGCCGCCTTTGTGGAGTGGGGCTATGTCTGTTGTTTTTAGTAACTGCGGGACGACCCCAGTGTCAATGCTCCCTCTCCATAGGATGTTAAAAGCACGTGATAGGGGCTTCTTGCAGTTCTTGATGAACACTGAGTTCCATGAGTCGGGGCCTGGAGCGAAGTGCATGGGCATGTCATTTATCGCCTTTTCAAAGTCATGTGGCGACAGGGTAATGTCAGATAGGCTTGCGTCTACCAGGTTCTGTGGCACTCTCATAAAAAAATCATTTAGGTCTTCAACTTTTAGTCTGGTTAGCGCCTAACTAAAAACTGAGTCATACTGGGACTTTAGTAACTCACTCATTTCCTTGCTGTCATCTGTGTAAAACCCTTCTCGTTTTAGTAGGGGCCCAATACTGGATGTTGTTCTCGACTTTGTTTTGGCATAAGAAAATAAATACTTTGGGTTTCTTTCAATTTCATTTATGGCTTTTAGTTCTTCCCGCGTTTCTTGATTCCTGTAAGATTCCTTTAGTTTTAATTCAATGTTTGCTATTTCTCTGACCAGTGCCTCCCTACGTATTTCAGATATATTGGCCTCTTGTAGCCGCTCTGTTATTCTTTGCCTTCGCCTGTATAGGGAGCGCCTCTCTCTTTCTAGTTTACATCTTCTCCTCCTTTTCCTTAAGGGAATTTGCCTTGAGCAAACCTCAAGTGCCACAAAGTTAATTTGTTCTAGACATAGGTTAGGATCCGTGATGCTTAGGCTATCTTCCCAGTTTATATCATTTAGGATTTGGTTTACTTGGTCCCACCTTATGTTTTTGTTATTGAAGTTGAAATTGGAGAAGGCTCCCTCGCGACTGATCACATTTTGTCGATCTGGAGCCCCCCTCATGCATGTCTGGACCTCTATTATGTTGTGATCTGAATATATCGTTTTTGATATGATGACATTTCGTATCAGATCATCATTGTTAGTGAAGATGAGGTCCAGTGTATTCTCCAATCTTGTAGGCTCTATTATTTGCTGGTTTAAGGTGAATTTGGTGCAGAGATTTAAAAGCTCGTGTGTGTGCGAGTTTTCATCTGAGCTGCCTCCTGGTGTTATCTCTGCTACCACCTTATTTGCAATATTCCTCCATTTTAGGTGCCTTAGGTTGAAGTCCCCCAGGAGCAAGATGTTGGGGGCAGGGGCTGGAAGGTTTTCCAGACATTGGTCAATTTTCAGAAGCCGTTCCTGGAATTGATGGGACGTTGCATCCGGAGGCTTGTATACAACCACGATGACCAGGTTTTGATTCTCGATCTTTAATGCTAAAACTTCAACTACATCATTTGAGGCATTTAGTAGTTCTGAGCATATAAGTGACTCTGTGATATACAGGCCAACCCCATTATCCCCTTTTTACCTGTTCACTCTGTCACATCTGTATAGGTTGTAGCCAGGGATCCATATTTCATTGTCCAAGTGATCCTTTATGTGGGTCTCTGTGAAAGCCGCAAACATTGCATTTGACTCTGTAAGCAGTCCACGGATGTAAGGTATCTTGTTGTTTGTTGCTGGCTTTAGACCCTGTATATTTGCAAAGATGAATGTCGTTGGATTGGTGGTGGTATGGAGGGGTCTTTTTTTCCTGGCACTAATATCTGTTGTTCTGGAGTGGAGGCCATTGACTGTGGTTCCACTCCAGAAATGATTGCAGTTGGTGTATGATTTCTGTCATTTCCTGCCAGCTTTTTTTCCTTCCTTGCGCTAAAAAACCTCTCTCTGGAGTGGCTTTGGCTACCCAGGTTTTTCCATGGTCTGGATGTTCTGTGTCGTCTTGTACCCTTTAGGTGGTGGGCCTGGCAATATAGGTTATAGCACTGTCTTTCCTGAACTGATGAGTGACACATTTCAGGGTGGAAAAGCTTACAGAAAGGGAGGTTGCATTTTCCTGTTGTCATATGGGCACGGCATTTTCTGGGGTGGTCAAAGTTGCATGTCCCATCTGTTTTCCCAGAAATTCTATGCCTGCAGATACCAAATGCATAATATTTGCATAGGCCTGGTTTGTGTTTGCTTTGTTTTTTTTGTGACTGTGTTCCCTAATGTATTCCCTGTTGGTGCGTGTTTTCCTGTCTCATTTCTATCTTCAGCACTAGTGCTAACATCCCCTTTTGTTTCATATCCAACATTAGCACCTTCAGGAGCACTGTCCACCAGGACAACACTAGCACCCTCAGGAGCACTGTCTTCTAGGACAACACTAGCGCCCTCAGGAGCACTGTCCTCCAGGACAACACTAGCACCCTCAGGAGAACTATCCTCCAGGACAACACTAGCACCCTCAGGAGCACTGTTTTCTAGGACAACACTAGCTCCCTCAGGAGCACTGTCCTCCAGTACAACACTAGCACCCTCAGGAGAACTATCCTCCAAGACAACACTAGCACCCTCAGGAGCGCTGTCGTTCAAGACAGCCCCTTCCAAACCACCCATCTTATTTTTCCAGCTGTCATACCATGTTGACATGTCTTTTAAGAAGGATCTTTTATTGGTGTTCTTGTCTTTTAATATAGATGCAATTCTCTCATACAGGTGTATCTCGTTTGGGCAGACCCAAAAACATCTCTCTGAGTTTATGTCAAGGGTGGTCACTGGTTGAAAATCCCTGCATATACCATGGGACCATTGACCACAGAGATTGCAAGCAATCCAGGCCTGTTTTCGTCCCTTACCCTTTCTACAGACTACACAGATCTTCATGGTGGTGGTCATCTTACAACACTTGACCACTCTCCTGGCTAGCTAGTCTATAATTTCTCGAAGTATTTAGTTGTTTTTAACAGTTTCCATCGAATCCGCTTGAATCCGGTCCTTTGTTCACTTATTTCTTGGACGAATCCGGTTTATGCTCACTGTATATTTTAACTAATAACCATCTTAAGGTAGATCTGTCTATTTGTATTGTATCTATTTGTTGTAGTTCTGTTTGGGTGTTTAATAAGGGCGTGTAAACCCCGTCATCCTATGAATCCGGTCAGAGGAGACCTTGTTTTCAACGAATCCGTTTGAATCCGGCCGTTCGTTCACTTGTTCTTGACGAATCCGGCGAATCCGGGTTAGTGGATCACTTATTTGGGCGTTTCCAGTCGGTGATTTTGGACTAGCACATGAAAAGGACTACTGGGAGTATTTAACAGAGTAATATGTGTTCAGTTTGATACCAAAAAATATAGCTTGCGTGATGGAGCAGCCGTGCTGCTCGTTGGTTCACTTGTTCTTGACGAATCCGGATTTGTGTATCACATTATTTTGGACGTATCCAGTCTGTGATTTTGGACTAGCACATGAAAAGGACTACTGGAAGAATAATTAACAGTAATATGTGTTCAGTTTGATACAAAAAGTATAACTTGCGTGTTGGAGCAGCCGTGGCTTCTGAAGATGAAGATTACTGGAGGAATATTTGATTATCCTTGTGTATATTGCGACCGCTGCTAACTACAGGTTTAGTGTATTACCACAAACTGTATACGTCACTCCATCACAATAAGTACCTATTTGTTACTGGTTAATAGCTACGGCAACACTGTAAGATTTCTGAATGATGACACTAGGTGGATGGTATCACTAAATTTTTGGACAGGTACACTGGCAGGTCTAAAAATTATTAATACGAGCTGACCAGCATGATAGGGTTCTGGCGACTATTGGCAACTGTTTACCACATGAACCTTGCGTCTTTAGGCCTAAATTCACCTTAAATTTCACCTTACATTTATTTGGTATCTTATCTATATATTACAGTACCACTGGGATAAACACTATAGCACTATTGTGGAAACTTTTTTAGTCACTAAAGGTTCCACAGGGTAAGGGAGCCGTCAGGAGCCTTACACACCGAGGATCGGCCCTCGGAGTTTATAAACCCACACACCCAACAAAACATACGCACACTCCAGCTGATGACGGTGACTATTGTGTATATATTTAATTGATAGATTTATCCACCTAGGAACACCTAGGCAAGTTTGTACAGCTAGAGACTAACAGTAGGATTATTAAGGCAACGTTAGGTATTAATAGTGTAGCTCTAGCACCCTAATATAGGTAGTTATAGACCTGAATAGACAGACATTAGATTATGTTAGCTAACGAGAACTGGCAGTGCTACCCTTGAATCTAAGCGGGAAAGGGCACCAGTTCTTTCTTCCCAGACCAGACTCCACTCGAGCAAGACGTGCTGAGATAGACAGCACCCCCCACGTGACCCAACATCTGTCCTGGGGCCACGGAGGAGATCCCGAAGTACCGTGGACATCTGCCTCCATCCAGACCCTGTCACAGTAAGACTAGGCTTTCTTTCTCTCAGTATCTGGCCAGTTTTCTGGGGGAAACGTTAGTGAGTTATCTGTGGGTCTTAGGCGGACGGACGACTTGTGTTGGTATGTAACAGCGTCGTCTCCTAAGTTCAAGTCTGGAAGCTAGTGTTACTTACTGCATATATTACTCAAGGGATATCCTAGTAACCAGGGAACTCTGAGGTGCAAGCAGGACACTAATTACCCCATCTTTTGCAGACAAAGTTTCTCCACTGCACATGGTGTTAGGAGGGGTTATATATAAGGAAGACCAGGACACATACCACCCTTTTCTTTCAAGTAAGTAATCTCCCTTCTAGTATTGTGTAGGCAGTGTGGGGTTCCCCTTACTGCAATCAGCTAGAAATTTGTACCATAGCCACTTGTAAGTCTGAGAGAAGTATCTCAGAGTGTCGGTGTCAACAGTACTTGCCCAGAGTGCAACTTACAAGAGGCCAATCCAAACAAGTTTCTACAACTATATATGACACTATTATCTTGGAGACTCTTTCCTCTGGCAAAAAAGGTTCTAGTATTGTTGTTATTTGCACACGGTATAAGGTGAAGACAAGTGTCCCATATAGAATGGGAGAAACTTGTCAATGATGCGAGAGCACAACGCCCCCACACCAAGGCTGGTACTGAAGTTGTATCTTCAGTTCAATGTGTACTTTTTCAAATTTAAACAAACATTTGTCAATGCATACCTCCATGATCATCTTCCCGCGAGTCTTATTTATCTCTCGGTGGTTTGCCGTCTTGATATTTTCTTATAATGGTACTAGACATTCAATACTGCGCATTTAGTGAATAACATCTACATCGCGGTATATTCAGAAGTGTGCGCAGCTTCTGATTACTGTAACAAGACAAACGTAGAGACAATCGCAAGTGAATTCCATCGAAACAAGACGGTGGCTCGTCAGCGGCATTCTACAATCAAGACAGCATTTCCGCTGTATATGGTGGAGCCAACACCATCGCTCAAAGTTACACGAGCAAGGTATGTTTTTTTGTTCTTGTCAGGCAGGGGACTGCGCAGTTCTTGTATTTCAAGAGCATCAAAATTTACCTATTACCGGCGGTTATGCGTGGACTTTTAAGTCCAAACAAGTGAGTAAACCGCCTTTCAGTCCCTCAAAGAATGAAATATGGGCATATGCTCCTTTGGGGCAATATTATTATCACTTGATGTTTATATTACAGCCCAGTGGAGAATGAGGCCATAGATGTATCCCCTGAGAAGGTGTTGGGGACGGCTGCGACATCTAGGATTCATCAATAAGCTAAGTAGCAAGCTTTACAGTACATTATCGTAGGAGCACATTACTCCACAGCAGTGGTGGTGGTGGTCGCTGCATTGATAGTGGTTGCGGTGGTTGCAGCAGTGATGGTGGCTGTGGTGGTTGCAACAATGATGGTAGTTGTGGTGGTTGCAGCAGTGATGGTGGCTGTGGTGGTTGCAACAATGATGGTAGTTGTGGTGGTTGCAGCAGTGATAGTGGCTG
>WNWK01054224.1:2500-11623 GCA_009830355.1 Cherax destructor
AATGGGTAATATCCTGTTGATTAGCAATTTGGAGATAGTGTAACTTCCGGACTTTTGTTGGATAGTGTTACTGACAGCAATTAGGGCAGCTTCTATACACTTTCACCGTCTTAAATCGTCTTCCTTAGTCACTAGTCTAGACTCACTGAATTTCCTGAGGTTTTCAACATCGTCCTTACGTTGAACACGCGTTTTTACGGTCATCATTGTTGCAAGCATTTTTGTGATTCCTGATCCTAATATACAGAGATCTGACTGTTTCTCATACCTATACTTTGTCACACTCCCCACATGGTATAGTGTATACTCCTGCACTCATACCAGAATCATTTTTTTTCCATTAGGTTTCTAAGAGTAGGTGTAGAGCAGGGGGATATTTTAGCTAGTTTTCTGTCAGAAAATTTAGGAACGTTAGTTGCATCGTCGCTGACTGGTAAAACGATGTAACTTGGAGGCTTTTCTTCAACTTGATTGGTGTTGACCTTGTTGAGGATTTATGTCGCACGTTTCCTGCAGTACGTATGAAGTGTTGGGGGAAATGTAGTGAACTAAAAGAATGTGTGATGTATGTGTAGTCTTCCTCGAGGAACAGTGGACTGGAAATTCTGTAAGCTCTCAGAAAGAAGCCTATAACTACCCCTTAGTTCTGGCATCATAGTGAGAGAAGAAATGTAGATCATTCTTGTAGGTATGTTTATGGTAGACTTTAAAAGAAAGTCTGTTTTCACCAGTGAGTCGGAGAACGTCAAGAAATGGTCATTGGTTGTCATTCTCCTCCTATAGTGAAAATTTGATAGTAGGTTCCAGAGTGTTAATGGTGTTGAGGATATCACGTACATCTAGATTTTTGGGTACAATGGCCAAAATATCATCAACGTACCGTATCCATGTAACTGACCTACTATTAGAAGCCTAGTGCGAAAACCCAAGAATGACTGACACGAGTGCATGAGTATTCACTATACCATGTGGGTGTGTGACAAAGTAAATGTGTTAAAAACAGCCAGATCTCTAGATATTAGGCCGCACTGTATAACCCTTGTGGTTTAGCGCTTCTTTTGATTATAATAATAATCTAGATATTAGGAACAGGGAACACAACAACGCTGACCGTAAAAACGCCTGTGTTCAACCTAGGTACAATGTTGGACACCTCTTGAAATTCAATGAGCTTAGACTAGTGATCAAGGAAGACGATTTAGGACAGCGAAAGTCTGTAGAAAATGCCCTAATTGCTGTCAGTAACACTGTCCATCTGAAGTCCGGATGTTGCACTATCTCCATTATTATTATACTCAAAATCTCCAAATTGATAATCAGCAAGATATTACCCATTCTGGAGACTGCTGTAATATGATGTTCACAGGTCCTCCTCTAACCCAACCTGTCCCACCACAATTACCACCTCAATTACCACCATCACCACCACCACCACCGCCGCTATCACCACCGCCGCCATCACCACCGCCGCCATCACCACCGTCGCCACCACCACCGCCGCCGCCGCCACCATCGCCTCCGCCGCCGCCGCCGCCACCACCACCACCACCACCACCACCAACACTATTATTACTACCACAACTACTACTACCCATGCGACAATTACCTGACTCTTGCAACTATATATACTCGTTTTCTTAGTTATCTCTGTATTATGACTGAAGAAGCCAGTCGTGGCGAAACGTTTCCTTTAATAATT
The DNA here is from genome assembly GCA_009830355.1 of Cherax destructor. Classification (NCBI taxonomy): domain Eukaryota; kingdom Metazoa; phylum Arthropoda; class Malacostraca; order Decapoda; family Parastacidae; genus Cherax; species Cherax destructor. Next base: position 4,200 of record WNWK01054224.1, read on the forward strand.
GTCCTGAACTCTAAATGAGTGTCTTTCTCCACATCTTGTTAGTATCACCAGACCATTTCTCAAACATTTTGAAGCTATGGGTTTGAAAACAAATTACTTAGCATGAATAAATAAGTGTTGAAAGACATGTACCATCCAAGTCATTTAATAAATGTGTGTTTAGTAAATATCTTGAACTGTTCATAAGAGTCTTTTTCCATGTCCTGCATGAATCCTAAGAAGATTAGACTGGTGGAACACTGCAGCAGGCCTACCAGTCCATACTAAGCAGGTCCTTTTCAAACCCATTACACTATTCACTTCCATGGGCCATTACTGCAGTGCTCTTCTCTTTATGTGTATATGTTAGAAATTATATGGGTGATTTTTTTCATAAGAACACAATCTTGAATTAACCTCCTACCCACATAACTGTGGAGAACTCTGACACATCTAAAACAATTAGTAACTTACTGATGTTTATGTATCTTGGAGACTTGGGGGATTTTAGGATCATTGGGGTCACAAGCAATGTTCCCCCTTCAATGCCCACCGTCTCAGCTCCCCAACTAACTCACTGTATAATCCCTGTGGTCCACTTTAAGGGGGGGGGGGAAGCTCCTTGTTGCGGTAAAGAGGCTATCGGTCTGAGGAATTGGACCTCTTGGTCTTCTTCCTCAGACCGAACTTAATTACCCCCCAATCCCCCCTCCCCTTTCCCATCTTCCCTATCCTCCCTTTTCCCTTTCCTCCTCCTCCTCCTCCTCATCCCTCCCTTATTTCCTTCCCATTTTTACCCTGGGAGCTTCTGTCCACAGGCATTCTGGTTCCTAGGTAGGGGGAAGGGTACCGTGGTCCATCCCATTCTGTTGAGGTTCTTGGCGGTGGTGTAGTTTGCCGTGGAATCTGGATCGCCTGGGGATGTCCCGATTCCTCTCCGGTCTCCCGGGGGGTGGCCTTGGGTATTTTTCGGGCAACGGGTGTATCTCTGGAGGCCACCTTTCGGATTTCGGGGGTGGTGGTCGAAGGCGGTATGCTTTGTGGCGGATATCCGGCTGCCCTCTCTTGTCCGCCAAGGTGGCTCGGTGGATGTGAGGTTGCTATCCCGGATTGCTGGTTTACTGGCATGAAGGGTAGGGTATAGCACGGGTTCCATGCAGCATCTGCACTACTTGCGGTGTTGAGGTCCTCTTGGGCGCGGAGGGGGATTTACGCCCCTTTCATTCCTCCTATGAGCTATTCCTCCACGTTCCCCCTTTTTTTATTTTTTTTATTTTTCTTTTCTTTTTTTTTTCTTAAAAACAAAAAGAAAGAAGTAACCTAACCATGGATGCCCTAATCCGTGAACCTACCCCTGGGCCCCTTCTTGATACCACACCTAGTTCTGACCCTACCTCGTTAATGGACAACTCTAATACCCCTGTACCTCTTGCTGGTGCCGGTTCGTCACCTGCTTCAGGTACCGGGGATCCGCTGGCCCTTTCGATACGTCTGACCTTTGCTATTCTCTGACCTTGATTCCGGCTTCTCCCTTAACGGTGCAGCAATTTTCAAATTGCCCGCCCGTCACACGTCGGACCGCCTCTGGTCCCTCATCCAAACGACCAAGACCCTTACATGACGACTCGACACTTCCTGCTCATTCATCTCAGAAACGACCAGTTCGTCACGCACTTCCCTTAAATGCTCTGTTTCACACTACTCAATGGACAAAGTTTTTTACTCTACGACCGACCTCTCCTAATACCTATCTTTCCGATCATAGTATTGGTAAAGCTCTCCTATGCCATGTAGGTAAAGATATCTCATTTCATGCTCTCAAGAGCGGCACTCGCATCATCACGGTCCAGAATGCTGGCCAAGCTCGCGATCTTTCTCTCCTTACGACAATAGATACTATTCCTATCACTATTGACAAACAGCATTCACTCAATTCTTGTAGTGGTACAGTCATTTTACCACACACCATTGTCCAACGGAATTTCCAGACATGTGGTGATGACATTTTGGAGCAGCTTGAGCTCCAAGAACTCCCTATCCTCAAAGTTGACACTTTTGTCCTCCCTGCCAATATAGCTTGTTTAACATTTGACTGCCGTGAACTTCCACCTTCGGTTTACATTGCAGATCAACGTTTGCAAGTTCGAAAGGTGACCCCTACACTGCAACAGTGTAGAAACTGCTGGCGTTTTGGTCATCCAGCAAAATATTGCAGGTCCATGGCCGAATGCCCAGTCTGTGGTGCCGACGACCATGCCAGTCCTTCTTGTCCATGGCCGAATGCCCAGTCTGTGGTGCCGACGACCATGCCAGTCCTTCTACCTCCCTCTTGCCTTAACTGTCATGAGGCGCATCTATTGTACTCTCTGTTGTCAGGTTTACCTGAATGAGCGGGAAATCCATTGTCTCAAAGAGGCGGAAGGCTTCTCATATGCTATGGCCGTGTCTCATATACGCCTTTAAGGGAGACTTCCCCGTGTTTCCTATTCTCGCATTGCTAAACGTCGCCCCACTTCTGGGGTCCCAACTTCCACGGCTTCTTCTGTGGTTACAGCATCCTCAGTCACCCCTGTCTCGAATCCTTTTGCTGTTCTTGGCTCCGAGGTCCCTACCTCGGCATCCCATACTGTCCACACCCCTTCCTCTACTCACTCGCACAGTTCTGTGTCTACACGCCCTCATCCACCACCTAAGTCTCAGCGCCCCCTTCTTCTCATAAGTCCGGCAAAAAATCCCCATTGCTGGGTTCTTCGCCTCCGACTAGTTCTGTAACGTGTGTGGAGGTTCATCCTCCTCCTCGTACAATATCTTCATCCCCTGTCCCCTCCCAAGTTCCTTCCTTGACTGTCCCTTCCCAGGCCACTTCCACTCCTGTCCCCTCCCAAGCCCCTTCGACAGTTTCCTCTTCTATCTCCTCGCCCTCTACTTTAGTACAGTCTATAGTCTCCCCGATGGTTGCTCACTCTCCTTCCATTTCTAATGTAGTCCCGCATTCTGCATCTTTGTCTTCTGAAAATCTGTAAGCTATCACAGAATTTATTGCAGAGTCTGGAACGTTGATGGACACCGCTCCACCTTCGGTTCCTCCTACTCTCTCTTCTCCGTCTACACCCCTCCTTCCTTCACAGCGTCCCACTCCTTCTCTGATTACGAGTCTTCCACTGCCTCCACACGTGGACTTTTCTAACCCTAGTCCATAGATTCCTCTAACTTCGACTTCTATCTTTCTCTCTATATATCATGGCTTATTTGCAGTGGAATATCCGAGGCCTCAGGGGTAACTGGGGTGAGCTTCAGGTGTTGCTCTCCCAGTTTTACCCTGTTGGGGTCTGTTTGCAAGAACCCAAATTGCAATCCGCTGTTATCCGGCCCTTTTCAGGCTATGATTTGTTGTATTCATCGGATCCTTTTCCCGCAATGCATAGCAATGCCCGCAATGCACAGCATATTAGGGGCTTTTGGCATGTACATCTCATTAAGAAACATATCTTGTCTACCATGTATCATTATACTATGTCACAATAAAGTATTATTATTATTATTATTATGGAACCTTTAACGAAAGTGCTCTTCTTATACGCACTGGTGTTCCATACCGTCAGCTCTATGTTCATTCTTCTACACTACATCACAGCACGTGTCCACTTGAATAAGTGGTATACACTCTGTTCTTTATATCTTTCCCTTTCGCGGGCATTTTCTATCCCAGATGTTGATTTTCTGGTTTCTTCCTTGCCACCACCCCTTCTATTACTTGGCGATTTTAACGCACATCATTTTCTCTGGGGAGGGTCGCACTGTGACTCACGTGGCGTTCAGTTGGAGGCATTTCTTGCTTCTCTCCCCCTCCATGTTTTAAATACGGGTTCTCCTACCCATTTTGATCCTCGAACTCATTCTTTCTCCTGCATCAATCTCTCCATCTGCTCTTCCACAACTGTCCTTGACTTCACCTGGTCTGTCCTCCCGGACTTACATGACAGCGATCATTTCCCAATCATCCTTAAGTCCCCTTCGTATTTTCCACCTCCTCGTAGCCCACACTGGCAAATTGACTGGGCAAAATGGGACATTTACGCACATCTTACTGCCTTTCATGAGGTTCTTCCTCGTCCTCCATTGATGAGGTTTTACATCTCTTTTCGTCCTCCGTCTTCACAGCGGCTTCACATTCTATCCCCAAACCTCGGCAAGCATTCTCAGAAGTGCGTGCCTTGGTGGTCTCCTGCTTGTGCTCGGGCAGTACGTTTGAAACGCGCTGCATGGGGCAGATATTGGTATAACAGAACCACAGCGAGACTCCTTGATTTTAAGCAGAAGAGAGCAATTAATACCTATGTATCATGTCTACCCAACTATGTATCATTGTACCATGTCTAAATAAAGTATTATTATTATTGCTCGCCGTGTCATACGTGACGCTAAACGCACTTGCTGGCGTGATTACGTTTCTACTGTCACTTCGGCTTCCTCAATGAGTGCAGTCTTGAAGAAAGTGCGGAAATTGAGTGGTAAATTCTCCCCGACCCGGCTCCTGTTCTTCAGGTTGCCAGTGTCGATATAGCACACCCTCTTGCCGTTGCCACTGAAATTGGTAACCATCTGGTTCGCATTTCTCAGGGGCTCCATCTATGCCCCTCGTTCCTTTCTTCTAAGTCTGCCAGCGAGTTAAAGCCCTTTAGATTTTTCTCTTAGAGAAGAATCTTATAATGTGCCTTTTACTCTTCAAGAACTGGAAGCAACACTCTCTGCTTGCCAATCATCGGCAGCTGGGCCAGACGGCATATATATTCGTCTGCTCTACTGTCCTCTTACGCCTCTTTAATCTTATATGGTCGCAAGGAGTTCTTCCCAACTGTGGAAGTCTGCTATTGTTCTCCCTTTTCGCAAACCAGGTACCTCGGGACGTGATTCCTCCCACTACTGCCCCATCGCTCTTACCAGTGCAGTTTGCAAGGTGATGGAACGTCTAGTTAATATGGCTCGTAAGGGCCGCTTCTGCCACTGACCCCTTACTGCGCTTGGATACGTATATTTGTAATCCCTTTTGCTAATAACCACTCGGTTATCGCCATCTTTTTCGACCTTGAGAAGGCTTATGATACAACTTGGAGGTATAATATCTTGGCCCAGGCCCACTCCTTAGGCCTCCGAGGCAACCTACCATTCTTTTTTGCTATAAATAATCTGGCATCTGTTCTCCCATCCAGTATTTGGTCATCGCTCTATGTGGATGACTTTGCTATAGCTTGTGCAGGTGCTGACTGTCACCTCATTGCAGTTTCCCACCAGCATGCCATCAACCGGGTTTCTGATTGGGCCACCACTCGCGGGTTTAAATTTTCTAGTGGCAAAACTCATCAAATTACGTTCACTAGACGTTCAGTGGTCTTTGATCATCCATTGTACCTATACGGCTCACGTATTTCAGAACGTGATACAGTCAGGTTTCTCGGCCTCTCTGAAGGCAACTTGTCATAGCCGGCTGAACCTCCTTAAAACCCTAGCACATTTTTTCATGGGGGCTGATCGTAGAACTCTCCTTCGTCTGCATTCAGCCCTAATTTTATCGAAACTCGATTATGGTAACCAGATATATTCAGCGGCCTCCTGCTACTCTTTCCATCCTTAATCCCATCCATCACCGGGGATTACGCTTATGCCTTGGTGCATTTCGTTCTTCCTCGGTTGAGAGCTCTATGTAGAAGCGAACATTCCATCCTTGTCCAATCGTCGTGATGCACATTGCATTCGCTATTATGTTCGCTCATGACCTTTGCAATCCTTCCATGTATAGGATTGTTACAGATGTTAGTAGACGCTCTTTATTTGTTCGTCGCCCCTGCTTACTTCGTCCCTTTTCTCTTCATCTACATTCACTCCTGTCTTCCCTTCAGCTACCACCTGTTATGTTCATGTGACATCTCCCTTTTCCCTATCCCCTTGGGAAGTTCCTGCTGTCCGTGTTTGTTCTATTCTCAACCTTGCGCAAAGCCCGACTACCACGGCGGCTTTCGCTCTTTTTTCTAGACCACTTCCATTCTCATTCCCATGCCATCGCAGTATACAATGATGGCTCAAAGTCATCTGACGGCGTCGGATTCGCAGCAGTGTTTCCAGACAGCGTCGTGTGAGGGCATCTATTACCCTCGGCTAGCATATTTACGGCTGAATTGTATGCCATTCTTGTAGCACTTATCCGTATTGCCTCTATGCCTGTGTCACCATTTGTGGTCGTTTCAGACTCCTTAGTGCTTTACAGGCTATCCGTAAAATTGATACACCTCACCCCTAGTTCTTCGTATCCAACTTTGGTTACATCGTATCTCTAGCAAGCACAAAGATATTGTTTTTTGTTGGGTCCCTGGTCATGTTGACGTACAGGTCATGTACTGCTGTGCGGTCAGCAGTACATGACCTTCCAGTTTCTTATAGAGGTGTTCATTTCATGGACTATTTTGCGGTCATTGCTACCCACCTTGCACCCGTTGGCAACAACGCTGGTCTGACCTGCTAAATAACAAACTTCATTCTATTAAACCGAGTATAGGTTTCTGGCCTACTTGTCACCAATGTCGAGGTTGGGAGACCACACTCTCCCGTCTTCGCATCGGCCCACACGTCTTACTCACGGGTATCTCATGGAGAGACTTCCTGCCCCTCTCTGTGAGCATTGTCAGGTTCCAGTGTCTGTTCGACATTTTCTGTTGGATTGCCCACTCTATCAATGAGCACGCAGAATTTACTCCAACGGCGTCTTCGCTTCTGCAGCCCTTTCTTTATCTTCCCTTCTTGCAGATGGACCTCCTTAATCCTGACCTCTCGTTGACTTTTTGACAGAAACTGACTTACTACACAAACTCTGAAGATTATACCTCTAGCACCTCCCTCAGTCCCTTCTACCTCGATCTCTTGCTACCCCCTATCCCCATTATCCACTGTCTTGGTGCACCCATACCCTACTAATCATCCCTTCCTCTTACAACCCATTCTCCCTGCATCTTGCAAACCTGCTGCGCTGTTAACCCCCCGTTTTGGGCTTTATTTGATTATAATAATAATAATAACCCTGTGGTTTAGCGGGGTTTTTTTGATTATAATAATAATAATAATCCCCAACTAACTCCTGGGCCTTGAATTAGGAAAAATATGGTACCTGAATATTTATTATGAAAATTAACCCAGTAAAACTGGCCATAATGTGGACTGTATGAAAATTTGACTTGGGCTTCAAGAATTTTGTTTCAATTACTATTTTACAAAAGATTAAGCGAAATTAGAAAATAAATTATTACACTTACCCACTTATTCTATGGGTGATATATCATAACACCTTCAACAGAATGGAAACATAATATTGATTTATTTAACACTGGGAGGTTTACATTAATTATTGGGTACATGGGGGAAAAAAATATGGCGTCTTTATTCAGAATACAGAGATA
>WNWK01054225.1:0-11622 GCA_009830355.1 Cherax destructor
ACTCGGAAGATTGTTCCACGCATCTACAACTCTGTTCGAAAACCAGTACTTGCCTATGTCCTTTCTAAATCTAAATTTATCCAATTTAAATCCGTTATTTCTCGTTCTTACTTGGTTCGATATCCTCAGTATTTTATTAATATCTCCTTTGTTTATGCCCATCATCCACTTGTACACCTCGATGATATCTCCCTCATTCTACGTCTCTCCAGAGAGTGGAGATTCAACGCTCTAAGTCTATCTTCATACGGGAGATTTCTTATACTGTAAATCATTTTAGTCATTCTTCTTTGTATGTTCTCCAATGAATCTATATCCATCCTGTAGTAAGGAGACCAAAACTGAGCTGCATAATCCAAATGAGGTCTCACTAGTGATGTATAGAGCTGTAAAATAACTTTTGGACTTCTGTTGCTTATACTTCTTGAAATAAATCCTAGTAATCTGTTAGCCTTATTGCGCACACTTAGGCACTGTTGTCTTGGCTTTAGATTTCTGCTTACCATGACTCCCAAGTCTTTTCACATTCTGTATGATCAAGCTCAACTTCACCTAGTTTATAAATTCGAGGGATATTTTCATTACCAACGACAAGCACCTTACACTTGTCCACATTGAACTTCATCTGCCACTTTTCAGACCAAGACATTAATTTATCCAAATCCTCCTGGAGTTCACTGTTATCCTCCTCAGAATGAATTATACGGCCTATTTTTGTATCATCAGCAAATTTACTCATGTCACTTGCAATTCCTTCATCAAGGTCATTAATGTAAATTATGAACAACAATGGGCCCAAAACTGATCCTTGTGGAACGCCACTAGTGACAAATCCCCATTCAGATTTGACCCCATTAATGGAAACTCTCTGCTTTCTATTGGTAAGCCATGCCTCTATCCATGCTAGAACTTTACCTCCTATACCATGAGCTGCCACCTTTCTTAAGAGTCTCTTGTGAGGTACTCTATCGAAGGCCTTACTGAAATCCAAGTAAACTATATCATATTCTTTATCACTGTCTACTGCCTCAAATGTTTTATTGAAAAACGTCAGTAAATTTGTCAGGCAGGAACGACCTCTCGTAAACCCATGCTGAGATTCATTAATCAAATTATGTTCTTCAAGGTGACTTCTGATAATATCAGCTATAATTGATTCTAATAATTTGCCTACTATAGACGTGAGGCTTATTGGACGGTAATTTGATGGAATGGACTTATCCCCTGATTTGAATATAGGAACTACATTAGCTATCTTCCACATCTCTGGCACAACACCAGTTAGGATGGACGTATTAAACACATTCGTTAATGGCTGACTAAGTTCCATTTGCATTCTTTAAGTACCCTGGAAAACAACTCGTCGGGTCCCGGGGACTTATTTTGCTTCAGTTTATCTATCTGTTTGATAACCATGTCCCTCGTGACAGTAATATTAGTTAATTTGAATTCTTCAGGAACTGAATAATTGTTAATTTCTGGAATCTCATTTACGTCTTCTTGTGTAAAGACTGAAAAAAAATAGTCATTAAATAGAGAACACATTTCCAGTTCGTTATCCGTCAGCTGTCCATTCCCAATTTTCAGAGGTCCTACCTTTTCCCTCACCTTCGTCCTGTACACTTGAAAGAACCCTTTTGGATTAGTCTTTGATTCATTAGCAACCTTAATCTCATAGTCACGTTTAGCCTTTCTAATCCCCTTTTTACTTCTCTTTTCAACTGAACATATTGGTCAATAAGGTTAACATCTCCTCTTTTGATGCGCCTATAAATTCCTCTTTTCTCCCTAATAAATGTTTTAGCCTCCTGTTAATCCATTTGGGATCGTTATTATTTGACCTAAATTCTCTCTGGGGAATAAACATACTCTGTGCACGTTGTACATTATTAAGAAACAAATCATAAACGCAGATCCCATCGTAATCGTTAGCTAGATTACCCCAGTCGAGATTAGACAGGTGTTCCCTAAGTCCAATATAATCGGCAGAACGAAAATCAGGAACTTTTACCGTATTATCCCTATTCTCGTACTCCCATGTAATATTAAAAGTAATGGATTTGTGATCACTAGCTCCAAGCTCTTCAGTGATCTCCAGATTATTTACAAGAGTTTCTTTATTTGACAAGACTAGGTCGAGCAAATTATTACCTCTGGTAGGCTCCGTCACACACTGCTTCAGAAAACAGTCCTGAACTACTTCCATAAAGTCACTGGACTCCAGATTACCGGTCAAAGAAGTCCAGTCAATTTGACTAAAGTTAAAATCCCCTACTAACACTACGTTATTGTGCCTAGAAGCCCTAACAATTTCGTCCCAAAGAAGTCTCCTCTATCGTGATCCAAGCCTGGAGGTCGGTATATTACACCTAGAATCAGTTTTTCTTGACCTTCTAGAAACTCTACCCAAACAGATTCTGTTAATGATCCATCTATTTTTATGCCTGTTTTTATGCAGCAATTTATATTTTCTCGTACATACAATGCAACTCCACCCCTTTCCCATTATATCTATCTACATGGAACAACTTAAACCCCTGAATATGACACTCAGCAATCATATCCCGACTCTTGGTATTATACCATGTTTCAGTTATTGCAATGACATCAAAGTTCCCAGCACATGCTACCAAACGTAATTCGTTAATTTTATTTCTGGCGCTTCGACAGTTAGTATAAAATACATTGATATGTATCTTCTTGTGAACCTTTTTCAGCTTTTGTTTTACACAATTTCTGTTACTATCATTACCCTGTGTCACTCGATTACTGTTATTGTTATGATTTATGATATCAAAGCCTGAATCAATATTTTGGCCCTCATTATTTACCATTCCTAAACCCATACCTCTAACTAATCCTAGTTTAAAGCCCTAACAACATCCTCAACTGAGCTAGAGAGAAATTCTACACCTGCCCTGGATAAGTGAACCCCATCCCTGGCATACATGTCATTTCGGCCATAGAAGTGGTCCCAGTTGTTAATGAATGGGACTGCATTATCCTTACAGTATTGTCCAGCCAGCAATTTATACCAATCGCTCTGGACAGCCATTCATTCAACACCCTTCTTGGCAAATGCCACATATAACAGGGCTCCTCCTTCTTCCTAATGATGCTATTGCTCCTTATACCTATAACTAAATCTCCTCTACCTTGATACATCATTGCCTCCAGCACTGAGGCAGATAATAGGATTGATCCCATTACCATGCATGATGTTGTCAAGTCGGCTAACAATGTCTTCCATCCCAGCCCCAGGAAAGCAAACCCTCTGTCTCCTACTCCTATCTTTCAAGCAGAAGGCCCTATCCATATATCTAACTTGGCTATCCCCAACAACAACAATGTTTTTACCTTCCTTGGTACAGTTCGTCGTGACGTTCCCAGTAGTCGACTCACATTCGTCTGGAAGCACAGAAAAGGAGTTCGAAGTTTCCACAGCAGTCTCTTTCTTCTTCGTCGTTACTACCTCTCCATTCGTCTTCTTGATCTTCAACTTCGTCCCATGCTGTCCGGCCACTGCCCTGGTTACCTTCTTGACCTGAGGACTCACAACCGGAGGACTACTACGAATCCTCTTGTTTTCCTCCGTCAACGTTCAAGCTCTCCAACACGAACTCAACCAGGTTGAGCCATCAATCCAGTTTACACTAGAAGAAGAAGTCGACAACACTCTTCCTTTCCTTGATAAGAACATAAGAACATAAGAAAGGAGGAACACTGCAGCAGGCCTGTTGGCCCATACTAGGCAGGTCCTTCACAATCCGTCCCACTAACAGAATATTTGCTCAACCCAATTTGCTCAACCCAATTTTCAATGCTACCCAAGATTGATGTTCTTCTCTGCAAAGCTGACCATGAACTTCGTTTTAAAGTCTATCGAAAACCTACCAATCAACACGATCTTCTCCACTTCTACTCTCATCACGACACCAAAATTAAACGTGGTGTAATTATAGGCTTTTTCCTTCGCGCACTCAGAATCTGCAGCAGTGAGTTCCTTGAAGAAGAATGCTCCCTCATTGAACAAGTTTTTTCCAAACTTCACTATCCTCGTCACTTCATTAGAGACTGCAGACGACGGGCATTAAACATCTTCAACACACCCAGAGAAGACACTGCTGAGAAGAGATACATAGTCCTTCCCACCAACACCATTTCCAAACAAGTTTCCAACATTTTTTCTAAGACCTCATTCCGAGTATCCACCTCCACATCCACCACCATCAAGGACATTACCAGTAACAAACAGGAAAAGCTTCAATCCACGGCAGGGGTATACACAATCCCTTGTAATGGCTGCAGCAAATTATACGTTGGCGAAACATCCAGAGACCTACAAACACGCATTTCAGAACACCAGTACGCAGGCAGATCTGACGACTCAAGAAATGCCTGTGTTCAACACCGAAATTTACACAACCATTTAATCAACTACAGAAACGCAAGACTCATCGCCAGAGAAGACAACACGCAATACCGAAGAATCCTAGAATCATCACTCATCTGTATATCCAACAACTTCAACCAGAACAACGGCTTCTACAACATAGCTGAACCTATTGCCAAGAAACTTCTTCAACGCTATCCTACCTAGAACTCAAGAATGGTACACTGCGGGTCCTTTAAGTCACACAATGTTTTTAACTATCACACTACTTTTAAGACTGTCACATGCAGCTTTCTCCACCTGACTATACCCTATATATATCTTCATGTTACTCATTTTCCAGGTAGATCTGTCTGTGACTCGATAAAGCCCACTGCGTGGGCGAAACGTTGTCAATAAAGGATCACATTATACTGCTTATGTGCTTAGGCATTGCTGACTTGGTTTGAGGTTGCTGCTTACCATAACCCCAAATCCTTTTCGCATTCTGTACGGCTGAGTTCAACATTATTAAGCTGGTAGGTGCTAGGGTTATGAACATTCCCGAGCTTTAGAACTTTGCATTTATCTATATTGAACTGCATCTGCCATTTTTCTGACCAGGAATTGAGTTTGTCTAAATCCTCCTGAAGTTCCGTGACATCTACGTCTGAATCGATTATCCTACCTATCTTCGTGTCATCAGCGAATTTGCTCATATCACTAGTAATTCCCTCGTCAAGGTCATTTATATATATATATTATAAACAACAACGGGCCCAAAACCGATCCTTGTGGAACGCCACTTGTTACAGATCCCCACTCAGATTTAACCCCATTAATGCACACCCTCTGCTTCCTATTGGTGAGCCATGACTCGATCCATGAAAACACTTTTTCCCCAATGCCGTGAGCAGCCACTTTCTTTAACAGTCTCTGATGTGGTACTCTATCAAAAGCCTTACTAAAATCCAAATAAACAATATCGAATTCTTTATCATGATCAACTGCCTCAAAAGCCTTACTGAAAAAAGTTAATAAATTAGTTAGGCAGGAATGGCCCCTGGTGAATCCATGTTGAGTATCATTAATCAAATTATGCCTATCGAGATGGCTTCTTATGTTATCAGCTATAATCGACTCTAATATTTTGCCTACAATTGATGTTAGACTTATTGGGCGGTAATTTGATGGTAACGACTTGTCCCCTGCTTTAAAAATAGGAATTACATTAGCCATCTTCCACGTATCAGACACTACACCTCTGTGCAAACAAAGACTGCCACGAGGCCTCACAACTGGTAGTGCACTCAGAAAACTCATGGACCAGGGTAACACTGCTGACATTGATGAGGTCTGCTCTTTATATGAAAATTTTTTTCATTATGCTGAGAAACTAAGCCAGATTCCAGGACTTCTATAATGGATCAGTCCTCGCATAAACTTAATATTTTTAGCTGGAATATTGCATCACTTAGAAAAAGACTTCCTGACCTTCATCATAAAGTAACCACCGAACCCATCGATATTGTGTGTCTACAAGAGTGCAGAGTCCCTGAAAAATCCCAGCCCCCTAAATTGCCATCATTTGTTGCATATAACCTCAAATCTACTAACTCTTGTGTTCTATATATTAAAAAAATCACTTCCCCATCAACTTCTCACACATAAGAAAACAGAGGGACTGCAATACCATGGTGTTAGGATTTATATTGGGAACTCTGCTCTCAACATATTTAATTTGTATGCTCCTGCTGATAAGTTCAATTACTTGGAGCTCCCAACTTGTGCTCAGTCTGAGCCTACTCTTATCATTGGAGATTATAATGCAAGACACAAAAGCATTGGAAGCTCACAGTTTGGTAATCGTAATGGTAACCAACTGTTGTCACTGTTAAATAGTCATGATAATGTGCAAATTGTAGGTGACCTTGAACCCACACATATCTATGGAGGCATCCTTGATCTGTGTCTTGGCTTCAACATTACTTCTGCCAGCTGTGAGTCTACCATTGTATCAGATATATCATCAGACCATTTCCCAAGGCTAACCTCACTAGATATAGGTAATACTATCCTTCCTGGTGGAATATTCAAACGGAAACGTTTTAATGTTTCCCCTGATCAACATGAGGACTTTGTTGCACATGTGACTGACTGGTATAATTCCTATGAGTGTTCCTCTGTTGAGACCTTTAACAATGACCTTGTGAGCAGTATTCAGAACTACTTAGAGTCGCCTCAAAAACCTCCTGGAACTCTTAACCCAACCAACTTCCATAACAATCATACCTCCTATAATAACCATACTTATTACAATGATCTTAAACTTCGAACACTGAAACGTACTGCTCGCAGAATAGGCCTAGCCTATAGAAAACATCGTACCCCTGGAATGCTGAGACTCAAACTGCCCTTGCTGCTGCCAGAGAGCGTATGACAGAGCTGCGGCAAACTGACTGGGAAAAATTTGTCAATGGTCTCAATGCTCACACCCCACTTAGCCGAGCATGGAGGGACATAAATAGAATTAAGGGTAACAGAACCGGTCAGATTGCGCACCCTCATCCCTTACATACGGCGAATGAGCTAGTCAGTGCTTGGGCTGTTACATCAAGCTATGAAAATCTTCCCAGTACCACACAGGCGAAATTAAAGGACAAATATGATGCTAGGGAGAGACTTGTTTGTTTTATGCTCAGCAAGGAAGATGACTGTAACATTCCTTTCACTGACTTTGAACTTGATGCAGCACTAACTAAAGGCAACTCCACATCACCTGGTGAGGATGGTATTACCTACAATATACTAAGATTGCTGTGTCGAGTACCAGGCAATCCTTTACTCGAATTATACAACATGAGCTATGTAACTGGGGAGCTCCTAAATCTTGGACCAACAGCCTCATCATTCCCATTCCTAAGCCCAATCAACAAAATTCATTTCGCCCAATATCTCTTACTAGCTGCTTATGTAAAATATTTGAGAGGATGATTCTTAACCGTCTCATGTACAGAATCAAACATTTTTGTCCCCCGGTTGCATGGTTTCATGCATGGAAGGAGTGTGCACCATTGCATAGCCACCTTTCTCACTCTGCACACTGACAGCTCATACACTACCTTCCTTGACCTTAAATCTGCTTTTGATGTTGCCAACAGACATGTAATCATTAGTGAACTTGCCAGAATGGATGTTGGAGGATGGCTTCTCCGCTGGATTAAGGGCTACCTGTCCAACAGAAAGTCTTCTGTGTTGTTCCAGGGGCATAGAAGTACAACTAAAGACTTTGAATTAGGAACCCCACAGGGAGGTGTGCTCAGTCCCACTCTATTCAATATTCTAATTAATGCCTTACTTAATGCTATGCCTAGCCAGCCCCATCATTATATGATCAGTTTTGCTGATGATATAATGATTCACACCACCGGATTCTCCAACACCCAAAACATCCTTAACCATGTACTAGCCTCGTGTCAGGACCTGGGGTTGATAATCTCTACTGATAAAACAAAGATACTCAATAGGCGTCCTCCTCGACAGAGAGGCACAGTTCGCCAGATCCAGTTGCATGATGGGTCTCTTCTAGAATATGTAAACAGATACAGGTATCTAGGCTTTGAGGTCCCACTACTTGGACCTGTTGTAACGAGACTTTGTCGTCAATACAAAGAAAGGCTGAGAGCACTTAGAGTTGTGGCAGGGTTTCACCCCAGGTATGGTGCTAATGTTAAAATTGTGAAAATGATGTATCTTGCTTATATTAGATCATTAGTTGATTATGCTGCCCCACTACTTGCTCTTGTGTCTGACTGGAGAAGCTTGGAGGGCTGGACAAACTGCAGAACGAAGCAATGAGGATCATTTTAGGATGCCCTCGTACTGCCAAAATTTTAAATATGCAGAAAGAACTTGATATTCCAAGCATCAGAGATCGTGTTACTGAAAGAAATATCCTAATTGGGGTTAATATGCTCAGGCAAGCCCATTCAAACCCATGCACAGAAGCCCTCCAAACTTTCCTCAGCACTGGCGAACATCCCTCCAGATGGATCGAAAAACTGGAACCGACCTCCGCATGAATCAGATACATGATCTGTGGCAAGTAAGGCAACAGCGGCACTTCTCCGCTCCATGGAATATTACCCCATTCCAAACTACCATCCCTCCATTTCCCCACACTACTTTTAAATCACAACCAAAGCTTCGCCTTGAAGCCAGACATGATGCCTTAAACTGTATTGATAATTTAGCCAAACAGCACACTCTCTCACAAATTATTTACGTTGATGGTTGTTCAATCCACTGGTGCAGCTGGAGTGCTGTTTTGTCACACTAATTTCCATACTGGTGCAGCTGGTAGTGCTGCTGTTGTCATACAGAGTGATGGCTCTCTTAAAGAAATTGGAGCACGCATCAATAACTGGGCCTCTACCCTTCAGACAGAACTGTTTGCCATACTCCTTGCACTCAAATGCGTCCATGTATCTAAGGTTAACTCTCTAATTGTAACTGATTCTCTGTCATCCATAAATGCTCTCAACTCATCAAGTATAACTTGTAGCATGCTCGTGTCAGAAGCCAGGCACAGGTATGGTAGGATTCTGGATAGTAGATCAGAGTGCACATGCTGTGGATTCCATCTCACATTGGTCTTCAGATGCATGATAGAACTGATAAATTGGCTAAGTTTTATGCTTTCAAAGAGGGATAGATTACAATCTTGGCTTGTCAGTTAGCAGTTTGAGAACAATAATACGAAAAGAACTTCAACTGAATTTTATTGACTTAAGACTCAGGGAGATTGACACCAGTCAGTCCATCTATCATCATTCTATCATGCAGGAGGAGCCACATGTCTATGGTGCATCCAACAAAATAAGCAGACTCTTGGATGTCACTACCCCCGCCTCCGGCTGGGTTACAAGTATCTTTGGCAGGTTAAATCACCACCACCAGATGTAGACCAAACAAGATGTAAACTTTGCCAGTTGGATTATTGTCACACCCTGCGTCATTATGTACTGGAGTGGATAAAATTAATGAATTCAGAGACTACTCATTCAGAAATGTTCAAGATATGTCAAAGTATTTTATCCACAGTGGTATATTACAGACCATTCTGGAAAAATACCCTGACTTTGCTCCTATAAATAAAGCATTGACACGTGTGTGTGTGTGTTAGTTACCATTTTGTCTTAGGCACATGTCAATTAAACACTAGGCCTGTTGTATATATGTGTGTGTGTACCTACCTGGAGTCTACCTGGAGAAATTCCAGGGTCAACGCCCCGCGGCCCGGTCTGTGACCAGGCCTCCTGTTGGACCAGAGCCTGATCAACCAGGCTGTTTCTGCTGGCCGCACGCAGTCCAACGTACGAACCACAGCCCGGCTGATCCGGTACCGACTTGAGGTGCCTGTCCAGTGCCTGCTTGAAGACAGCCAGGGGCTTGTTGGTAATCCCCTGATGTATGCTGGGAGGCAGTTGAACAATCTTGGGCCCCTCACACTTATTGTGTTGTCCCTCAACGTGCTAGTGGCACCCCTGCTCTTCATTGGGGGATGTTACATCGCCTGCCGAGTCTTTTGCTTTCGTAGGAGTGTTTTTGTGTGCAAGTTTGGTACTAAGCCCTCGAGAATTTTCCATGTGTATATAATAATGTATCTCTCCGCCTGCGTTCTAGAGAGTACAGGTTTAGGAACTTCAAGCGTTCCCAGTAGTTGAGGTGGTTTATCGCACTTATGCGTGCGGTGAAGGTTCTCTGCACATTTTCAAGGTCAGCAATTTCACCTGCCTTGAAAGGTGCGTTAGTGTGCAGCAATATTCCAGCCTAGATAGAACAAGCGATCTGTAAAGTGTCAACATGGGCTTGGCATCCCTGGTTTTGAAGGTTCTCATTATCCATCCTGTCATTTTTCGAGCAGATGCAATTGCTACATTGTTATGGTCCTTGAAGGTGAGATCCTCTGACATGATCACTCCCAGGTCTTTGACATTAGTTTTGCTCTATTGTGTGGTTGGAATTAGTTTTGTACTCCGATGAGATTTTAATTTCTTCACGTTTTCCGTATCTTTAGTAATTGAAATTTCTCATCATTGAACTTCATATTGTTTTCTGCAGCCCATTTAAAGATTTGGTTTATGTGTGCTTGGAGTCTTGCAGTGTCTTCAATGGTGGACACTGTCATACAGATTCGGGTGTCATCTGCAAAGGAAGACACAGCACTGTGGCTTATATCCCTGTCAATGTCTGATATGAGGATGAGGAATAGGATGGGAGCAAGTACTGTGCCTTGTGGAACAGAGCTTTTCACAGTAGCTGCCTCAGACTTTACTCTGTTGATACTACTGTTTGTGTTCTACGTGTTAGGAAATTATAGATCCATCTACCAACTTTTCCTGTTATGCCTTTATCACGCATTTTGTGTGCTATTACACCATGGTCACACTTGTCAAAGGCTTTTGCAAAATCTGTGTATATAACATCTGCATTCTGTTTATCTTCTAGAGCATCCAGGACTTTGTCTTAGTGGTCCAGTAGTTGGGACAGACAGGAGCGGCCTGCTCTAAACCCATGCTGTCCTGGGTTGTGCAATTGATGGGTATCAAGATGGGTGGCGATCTTGCTTCTTAGAACCCTTTCAAAGATTTTTATGATATGGGACGTTAGCGCAATTGGTCTGTAGTTCTTTGCTATTGCTTTACTGCCCCCTTTGTGGAGCGGGGCTATGTCTGTTGTTTTTAGTAGCTGCGGGACGATCCCAGTGTCCATGCTCCCTCTCCATAGGATGTTAAAAGCATGTGATAGGGGCTTCTTGCAGTTCTTTGTGAACACGGAGTTCCATGAGTCTGGGCCTGGAGCGGAGGCATTGCATGTCATTTATTGCCTTTTCGAAGTCATTTGGCGTCGGGGATGATGTCAGAGAGGCATGCTTCTGTCAAGTTCTGTGGCACTCTCATAAAAAAAAAAAAAAAAAATCATTTAGGTTTTCGATTTTCAGTCTGGTTATTTGGGTCGCTAAAGACTGAGTCATACTGGGATTTAAGTAACTCACTCATTTCCTTCCTGTCATCTGTGTAGGACCCATCCGGTTTAAGTAGGGGGCCCCAAAACTGGTTGTTGTTCTCGACTTTGATTTTGCATAGGAAAAGAAATACTTAGGGGTTTTTTTCAATTTCATTTATGTCTTAGTTCTTCCGTGTCTCTTGATTCCTATAAGATTCCTTTTGTTTTTAAATTTGATGTTT
>WNWK01054226.1:0-11622 GCA_009830355.1 Cherax destructor
CCTTACGAGCTAAGAATCTGTCATCCAGATCCAGTGCTGCTGAAAGATTATCTGGGTTTTTGTCCTCCAAATATTCTCTGAGGTCAACAGGGATTGCATTGTACAATTCCTCATGAACAATTAGGTCTACTAATTTGTCAAAGTCTCTGTTCACTCCTTTTGAACAAACCAATTTCTTAAAAAGGAACAGTTTCTCATTCCCAAACTCAGTTAAGGTCTGCCCATCCTGAAATTTTTGACTTCTGAACTTTTGCCTATATTTCCTTAATTTTAGCATAGTCAGAAAATTCTCTTCCTTCCAGTCTCTACTCTTTGGAATCCTTTACCTACATGCTGCGTGCGAACTAGGGTACCCCACTGCCGTTTGGGCCATTTTTGCTCCAAAGCAGTCTTCTCAAAAAAGGAAAATATCTGTCTGGGTCACTCTCTGTAAACTTAGGGACAAAATGTGCAGCTTTAGTTATGTTAAAGTACTGCTCAGGTTCTTGGTCTGAACCTCCTAACCTTTGACTTACTCTCTCCTTAGCTTGTATTAATTTTGTTTCAGTCTCTGCCACAGCTAGCCTAAGTCTCATCCTCTCCATTTCCATATCACCTGAAGTAGGTGATCTGTCATTGTCACTGTTAACAGGCATGTTTACTGATGAATTATTTACCTCCTCACTGAAGCCTGAAGGGTTTAAAGACTCATCTTCTGACATAGCTTTTATCTTTAAATACAGTGGACCCCCGAGTTTCGTAAACCCTGGAAATTGTACATTTATGTAAGTATAATATTGTAAGTGCTTGTGGAAAAGTATTTTTGGGGGTCTGAAATAGACTAACCTACGTGACATTTTTCCTTAAGGGAGTAAATTCGTTCGGTAATGGCACTTGAGCAGACTTCAGGAGTGAAGTTTTTACGAAACTCGGGGGTCCACTGTACTTGCTTCTCTATTACAGTATTAGTGGACACGTTTTCCCACAAGCACAGAAAATAACAAAAGTTCAATGTAAAATATGCACATTGCACTTTACCATAACCACAAACAAAATGTGTTACTCAACCTCTATCCCCACTCTGGAGAAAAACAACCTGTAAACTAATAGTATATGAAAACAACACTTCCACTGACACCACCTTGGTAAATCTTCTTCCAGAAACATGCAACTGTTGTTACCCCATACCAGTACATATAGTTCAAAGAAAGTTTTGAGTTATTTTAACAGTCAAATAACTCTCCTGGACAGGCCCTCATGTTATGTTATTTTCCCTTTACGTTGATGTTATGGTTCTACAGAGAAATAAATTATCTTACTACATGTTCTAGTGTAGGGGTAGTTTACTTACCCTAAGTCTAGGGTAATACATACATTCATGATTAGCTGGGCTGGCTCTGAAATCTTTCACCAGTCCTCTCAATGGGTTATTTAAACCACCATTACAAAAAATATAATATATTCAGGGATATATATACAGAATATACAATTCTTAATCATAACATGCCACAGTCACATGGTCCACCTGCCACAATTAATACCCCTTCTCATCAACATGACTTAACCCCCCAGTGTCTTGACACACTGTAATAACAGGGTATGATGGCTACTTCACTTTAAAGTATAACTCTTACCTCTGGCACACACATTCTGCCCAGAAAGATGTAAGTCATAACCACCAGTTCTACCATCATGAATCCATCTTGGAGAGAGAGAGAGAGGAGGAGGAGTTTTGCTAAGCTCCTCCCACTCCAAACCCAAAACAAAGAAAAAAAGACTCTCGCTTTGCAACACTCCACATGCACCCACAATAATTTGTTTTTTCTCATACACCTTTTACTTTTTACAAAGAGAAATACAACTTTATAACTACTTATTTAAATGTGTGTGTGTATACTACAACCTATTACAGTGGTACCTCGAGTTACGATATTTTTTCGTTCGAGAATGCTGTTCAAGTGCCATTACCAAACGAATTTATCCCCATAAGGAATAATGTAAAATAGACTAGTCCTTTTACACCCCCAAAAATATACTTACAAAAGCATTTAAAAAAATAAACTTACATAAAAGGGCGATTTTGGGGACCATCGTAACTCGAGGTACCACTGTATATTGAGAAAATCAGGCTTGATTTAGCTTCTCTCAGTCTTAACCCTTTCAGGGTCCAAGGAGGGTCTCCGAAACTCGTTCTCAGGGTCCAAGAATTTAAAAAAAAAAAAAAAAAAAAAAAAATCGTATGATATGATAGAGAATCTTTTTCCGATCATAACGCCACAAAAATTATGAATTTTGATCGAAAACTAATGGAATTATGCTTTCGCGACGTTATCAGTATGGATGACATTTACGCATCAGCGATTTCGCCTACTTTGAGCCCTATTTTCGGCAAATTCCAATGTTTCAGTCTTCTAAAATTATAGCTATCTCGCTAGAACTCCATTTCTTCTATCGATTGAGTACAAGAAACTGCCTATTTACCAATTACAACTACCCAAAATAGTGGTCAGAAAATGGCAATTTGGCCAATTTCACACAAATTTCAAACGATGCCAATTTCAAAATAGGGTCCAGAATAAACAAGGCAGACATTCCTGGCACTAAAATAACTTCTTTTCTGTTCATTAGTCACGTTTACAGGCCCCTCTTACATTACTTTTGCTTATAATTTTTAATTTTTATTCTCACAAAAAAATAGAAGCTTTACTGTTATGTATACAACTGCATCATTGTAAAAATGGTATAAACAACTTCAGAGCACTTGTGCATGAATATTAGACTCACCAGTTGATGTGTATTGGACGCATGGTGTGATTTGTTTACTCTTGAACATCGTCAAAAATCGAACATTTTCGCTACTTTGAGCTCAATTTCATGGTAGTTGTCATTGTCAAACTAATCAAAATCATCTTTATTTCTGTAATATATCTTCCATTCTATCAAATGAGTCCAAGAAAACGAGAATACATCAATAAATACCATACGAAAATAGACTGCAAAGTCGCTGTTTTAAACCAAAAACACAGAGTTTTTTTTCCTCATTATGCACTGTGTGGTGCAGGAATTTTTTTTATACTGCGCACACTGACCGCACAGACCCATTCTATCACATCTAGGCCTAACAGCCTGTTTCTGCTTGATTTGAGGGCGCTAGAATTTAGGTGTACTAGTACGTCAATAACCCCAGGGCATAAGCCGTACTAGTACGTCAATAACCCTGAAAGGGTTAAAGAGTGGCCTGCCCCTAAGACATTATAAACAGCAATTTGGATTAATTCAATATAATTAGGTATTCCAGAGTAACTGTTACTTAAATACATCAATACATATTGGGTTCTATAGCCCCATAACAGTAAGTCAGTCAAGTAAGTCAGTCAAGTCAGTCACTGCCTCCCAGCATACATAAAGGGGATTACCAGTAGATCCCTGGCTGTCTTCAAGAAGGCACTGTACAGGCACCTAAAGTCAGTACCTGATTAGCTGGGCTGTGGTTCGTATGTCAGGTTGCGTGTGGCCAACAGTAACAGCCTGTTGATCAGGCCCTGATCCACCATGAGGCCTGGTCACAGACTGGGCCGCTGGGGTGTTAACCCCCAAAACCCTCTCCAGGTATATTCCAGGTAAGTCAGTCAGGTAAGTAAGTCTGACAGTAAGTCAGTCAAATAAGTCAGTCAAGTAAGTCAGTAAGTCTGTCAAGTAAGACAGTTATTCATCACACAAACTCATATACAGTCAACCCCCGGTGCTCAGCGGCATCGGAGGTCATCCAAATCGGTGTTCGACAGGTTTTTTGACGAGAATTTTGGCTCGGTTTTAGCCGATCTGCTCGGAGTTGGAAGAGTTGGCTATTCGTCCCGGACTCGTACGCGTGGCCCAGCTGGGCCCGGGCACTCCACGGAGCGTCAGTGCTATTGTTTACAAGCGAGAGCGACCACCACCCACGCATTCATACCAGTATATTGTCATTATTTCACTGTTTTTAGTGCTTGCAACTGCTAAATAAGCCACCATGAGCCCCAAGAAAGCTCCTAGTGCCAAGCCTGTGGTAAAGAGTGTTCCAGGGAGTGTAGCAGGGATGCAGGGAGTGAAGCAGGGATGCAGGGAGTGAAGCAGGGATGCAGGGAGTGTAGCATTCATGCAGGGAGTGTAGCATTCATGCAGGGAGTGAAGCAGGGATTGTAGCATTCATGCAGGGAGTGTAGCATTCATGCAGGGAGTGTAGCAGGCATGCTGGGAGTGTAGCAGGCATGCAGGGAGTGTAGCATTCATGCAGGGAGTGTAGCAGGCATGCATGGAGTGTAGCAGGCCTGCAGGGAGTGTAGCATTCATGCAGGGAGTGTAGCATTCATGCAGGGAGTGTAGCATTCATGCAGGGAGTGTAGCATTCATGCAGGGAGTGTAGCATTCATGCAGGGAGTGTAGCATTCATGCAGGGAGTGTAGCAGGCATGCAGGGAGTGTAGCAGGCATGCAGGGAGTGTAGCAGGCTTGCAGGGAGTGTAGCATTCAAAGAAAAAGGCCAGTAACCCCAGAAAAAAATTACCACCTGCAGTGTTAATGGAAGGGGATTCCCCTTCCAAACACTAGGATACTACTCCATACTCTCCCCTCCTCCCGTCTTGCACACATCAACAACTCTTCAATAAATGTAAGTGACATGTTATTGTACTATTATTTCTTTATTTCTCATAAAATTGTGTGTAATTTAATGTCAAAAAAGTTCTAAAAAATATTTTATTTTAATACTTTTGGATGTCTGGAACGGATTAATTTTATTTCCATTATTTCTTATGGGGAAAATAGAATCGGAGTTCGACCAAACCGGTGATCGACGGGCCCTCTGAAACTGATTACCGACGAGAAGCGGGGGTTGACTGTATTTACCTCATTCTTTTTAACTGTATAAACTGACGCTTCATTAAGGCCACAGGTTATCTCTTGTCTAATATCTCTATTTTCTTTATTAACTCTAAGACTTAAACACTTATGTATGGTGTGAATATAATGCATAGAATCTGTAGTTTGGAGATTAGGAGGAGGTGTGGGATTACCAAAACTATTATCCAGAGGGCTGAGGAGGGGTTATTGAGATGGTTTGGACATGTAGAGAGGATGGATCAAAATAGAATGACTTTGAGAGTGTATAAATCTGTAGTGGAGGGAAGGCAGGGTAGGGGTCGGGCTAAAATAGGTTGGAGGGAGGGGGTGAAGGAGGTTTTGTGTGCGAGGGGCTTGGACTTCCAGCAAGCGTGCGTGAGCGTGTTAGATAGGAGCGAATTGAGACAAATGGTTTTTAGGACTTGACGTGCTGTTAGGGTGTAAGTAAGGTAACATTTATGAAGGGTTTCAGGGAAACCGGCAGGCTGGACTTGATTCCTGGAGATGGGAAGTACAGTGCCGGCACTCTGAAGGAGGAGTGTTAATGTTGCAGTTTTGTAGCTGTAGTGTAAGCACGCCTCTGGCAAGACAGTGATGGAGTGAGTGATGATGAAAGTTTTTCTTTGTCAGGCCACCCTGCCTTGGTGGGAAATGGCCTATGTGTTAATAATAAAAAAAACTTTTCTTGCCACTTTCAGCAACACTGGTGTTATGTTGTTATTCCAAAGTAACTGTTACTTAAATACATCAATACATGTTGGGTCCTATAGCCCCATAACAACTGGTATGCATACTGGGTGCCATGATTGCTTGGCAGATACAAGATATGGCAATTAAAGATCAAAACACAATTCACAAACACAGGTAGCTCCTAGGAGGGAATCGTACTGAAGACGAATGGTCGAAGGCTCGGATGGGGGTGGCGGGAGTGTCGGGGGTGGCAGGGAATAGTGGTAGGTCTCCTCCCTCCACTAACACAATGCTCTGACCCACAACAAGGCAGCAGCTTGAGCTGGGGAAATTTTTTCTGCTCCTGCAACCGTGTTAAGTTAATTCTACAAAGTGTTGTATAAAA
Source organism: Cherax destructor (assembly GCA_009830355.1). Lineage (NCBI taxonomy): Eukaryota > Metazoa > Arthropoda > Malacostraca > Decapoda > Parastacidae > Cherax > Cherax destructor. Next base: position 5,932 of record WNWK01054226.1, read on the forward strand.
CTGTGCCACAATTTTTTCATTAGTGCAATAACCAAAACATGGCAAATAAATCCATGTAAAATAACGATCTACTATATTTCATTGGACACTGAGAGTGAAAGGGTGCTGAGTGGGAGAAGACATGAGTAGTGTCATCTGCAAATAGAACTGGTTTAATGTGATGAGATGCATTAGGGAGATCATTGATGTAAATGAGGAAGAGCAGAGGGCTAAGGACACTGCCTTGTGACATCCACATGGTTACAGGATGAGTAGATGAGGTTTGCAGAAATTATTGGTAGCAAAGATTTCAGGATCACTCCCATGAAATATAATCGTCCACTGTACAGTGGTCCCTCGACTAGCGGTCATAATCCGTTCCAGGAGCTAGGCCTTAACACGAATTGCTCGTAATTCGAAACCTTATTTCCCATAAGAAATAATGTAAATACAATTAATCCGTTCCACCCAAAAATATTCACAAAAAATACATTTTAATTATAGTTCTACATACACAAAACAACATTATTAACACATATGTAATTATAAATACGTACATAATAAATAATAAATACTACAACAGAATAATAAATAACATTTACTTACCTTTATTGAAGAGAGTTGCAGGCATCTGGAAGATAGGGAGGAGGACAGGGGGAGGGTGTTAGTGTTTGGAAGGGGAATCCCCCTCCATAAATACTTCAGGTAACAAGTCCTTATCTGGGGTTACTTCCCTTCTTTTTCTTTTAATGCCACTAGGACCAGCTTCAGAGTCACTGGATCCCTGCCTCAAAAAATAACTGTCCAGAGTTCTCTGTTTCTGACGACTCTTCAACATTTTTCTGACGTGGGGCAAGATTCTGTCACTGAACATGTTGCAGATGTGGTTTGCTTCAGCTTGCTCAGGGTGGTGGTTTTCAACAAATGTCTGCACCTTAGTCCACATAGAACAAATTTCCTTAATCTCTGAAGAAGTTACTACCTCACCCTGTCCAGCCTCTTCCTCTGAATTAATTTCCTTAAATGTCGTCTGTTGCTGTTCCTGATGAAGCTCTCTCAGCTCTTCAGTGGTTAGGTCTACCCTGTGCTCCTCCACCAACTCTTCCACATCCTCACCACTCACCTCCAACCCCAGGGACTTACCCAATTCCACAGTAGAGTCCACAACAGGCACAGGGTCGTCAGCCTCAAATCCTTCAAAACCCCTTTTTTCAACACAATCCGGCCACAGTGGTCTCCAAGCAGAGTTCAAAGTCCTGGAAGTCACTCCCTCCAAAGCCTTACTTATAAGGCGTATGCAACGCACGATATTGAAGTGATCTTTCCAAAACTCTCTTAGGGTCAATGCAGAGACTGAGGTTATGTCAAAGCACCTTTGAAACATTGGTTTGGTGTACAGTTTCTTGAAGTTTGCAGTGACCTGCTGGTCCATGGGCTGGATGAGAGGAGTGGTGTTAGGAGGCAAGAACTTCACTGTGATGACACTTAAGTTCTCAGACAAATAGTCTTCCAAGCTGTGAGGATGAGCAGGAGCATTGTCCAGTACCAGGAGGCACTTTAGTCCCAATTTCTTTTCCAGGAGGTATTTCTTCACACTAGGGCCAAACATTCCAGTCAACCATTCCACGAAAAAGTCCTTAGTGACCCATGCATTAGTGTTAGCCTTCTAATACACACACAAATTATTCCTGTTAACATTGTGTTTCTTGAAGGCTCTGGGATTTTCTGCGTGATACACAAGTAAAGGCTTCACTTTGAAATCACCACTGGCATTGGCACAAAGCATAAGAGTTAGCCTGTCTTTCATAGGCTTGTGTCCTGGCAGTGCCTTTTCCTCCTGAGTAATGAAGGTCCTGTTGGGCATTTTCTTCCAAATCAGGCCTGTTTCATCACAATTAAACACTTGTTGGGGTTCAAATTTTTCAGTGTCTACGAACCCCTGTAATTCCTGCACAAACTTTTCAGCTGCACGTTTGTCTGAGCTGGCTGCCTCACCATGTCTCACAACACTGTGTATGCCACTACGTTTCTTAAACCTCTCAAACCAGCCTTTGCTGGCTTTAAAATCACTCGCCTCACCACTGGTTCCAGGCATTGTCTTGACAAGATCTGCGTGCAACTTCCTTGCCTTTTCACAAATTATCGCTGTGGAAATACTATCACCCGCTATCTGTTTTTCATTGATCCACACCCCCAACAACTTATCAACCTCATCCACTGTTTTCAATTTATTTTTCGTTAACATATCAACCCCTTTTGCAACATTAGCTTCCTTGATCTCATTTCTCTTTGCCAAGATAGAGCCGATAGTAGACTGGCATCCTGTGCGCAAGCGCGGGCAGGCGGACAGGTCTGTTACGGACCGCTACATGAGGGAATGGCCTCTACACGAGGGAAATATTTACCGAAAAAAGCGCTTGTTCACGAATTCACTGCTATACGGAATCACCGCTAGTCGAGGGACCACTGTATAAGAAAATCAGTATTAAGTAAATTAGAGCAACACTTAATTGAAAGCAAGATGGCTGAAAAATGTTTTAATAATTTGGACTAGGAAAATTTTGTATTATCCGTGGCTTCAAAATTCACGTAACTGCCACCAATTACAGGGTTCAACTGTATTTAACCCTTAAACTGTCCAGACGTAGATATACGTTTACGTGCGTACTGCTCCGAACGTAGATCTACGTTTTCTTTCAAATGCTTTTAACCTTGCCACGATAAGCTGAGTTGCCTAGAGATTAGAGAATGGGTCTGTGCACTCAGTGTGTGCAGTATTACAAAATGTGAGAATGACAAACAAAATGCACTCTTCATTTTAAACAAAAAGAACAATTTATTTTTTCTTAAAATATTCGGTCAGCTACGCACGTAAACGTATATCTACGTGTGGACAGTTTAAGGGTTAATAATTCTTCTGTTTCCCATTCTTGTACACTTTGTGGCTCAGGCATTTTCTTATCAATTCTTCCCAATTTTCTTACAGAAAAAGTAAAAAAGAAAGCAGTCCAGATGGAAATGAAGGAGTGAAGGAAGGAGACAGGAGGAGGGGAAAGAGTCGTGAACCGGTAAAGTCACCTCAACAACAATACTTTTATATCATGGCTGATCTGGCTCCACCTGAGAGGTAAGATTATTTATCTGAGCTAGACAGAAAATTACATTATAATAATAATAATAATAATAAGAAGAAGAATAATAGTTTATTGTGACATGATACAAAGACATTAGCTTATACATACCATTTTACCTGATTAATATTGTCATGTCAATTGTAAATTTGGCTGGTACACTGTGTCTTTAAGCATATTTCACTGGGAGTAAAAAAAATTTGCCTTTCCTGCATTGATTTGGTGGGGTCTTTTATTTGTACGTATAGTGTTTAACCCATCATTGGGCTTTATTATGTACTTAACAAATATGAGAGAGAAGACTATAGTTATTCTCTCAGAACAGACAACACCAGTAATGCCCAAGTATTACAAACACGTGTGTAGACTAGTGGCCTGCACACCTGGCTGTAGCACAGTTACCATGGTGGCCCGTGGCCTGGTGGCAAAGCTCTTGCTTCACACGATGAGGGTCCAGGTTTGATTCCCGGCCAGGTAGAAACATTGGGCGTGTTTCCTTACACCAGTTGTCCATGTTCACCCATCAGTAATAATGAGTATCTGAGTGTTAGTCGACTGGTGTGGGTCGCATCCTGGGACAAAATTGACCTAATTTGCCCGAAATGCTCTGCATAACAAGCAGCTTTCTATATAGTAGTATGTCATTGATGTCAGCTAGGCCTGTATACCTTGTACATGTACTTGTAGAAATAAAGATTTATTATTATTATTATAGGAACGAGCAAAAAGGCAGCAGAGTAAATACTTGTATTTCCTTAACCAAACAGCAAGCAGGTATGTGCAATATATACAGATGATATGTACAGTGAGCCATGATCTCATTCCGGGGGTGTGGGGGATTCTACCAGCCAAGTCTACTTTCCAACCTAATAAAAATAAAACAGAAAGATACTTAGCTTCTGTGAACTGCTCAGACTTCTTGCAACCGCAGTTCAAGGAGTCTCCTTCGATTGAGCCAAGGCAGCCCCACTCTTGAGCTGTAGAATGATCAGTAACTAGTTAAGGTTATGAACCTAACATATATATTTTCCAGTACATATAACAGTTTACTGGAGTGTGGTGAGCTACTCACCTGAGTTTTGTGGATGGTTTGCATATTTCAACCTAGAATAGGTCAGCCCTAATCACCTTGTGTCTACCTGTGGAGTGCAGTGCATATTTGGTGGATACAAGTGAGAATAGGACTTACCTTGCTCATGTAATGGGAGTTTGTGGCATTGACTGTGCCACTTAGGCCAAGAATGTTGTCTTAATAGTAGAATGTAGAGGTGTCACTCAGGAAATGTTGCACTAGTACAGTGGACCCCCGAGTTTCGTAAACCCTGGAAATCGTACAGTTATGTAAGTATAATATTGTAAGTGCTTGTGGAAGTGTATTTTTGGGGGTCTGAAATAGACTAACCTACGTGACATTTTTCCTTAAGGGAGTAAATTTGTTCGGTAATAGCGCTTGAGCAGACTTCAGGAGTGAAGTTTTTATGAAACTCGGGGGTCCACTGTATTCCTCACAACATGTCAGAAATGTTTTTTGCAATCACTCGCAATACCGGTTACACACTATTGTTGTTCAATACCATCATTTGTTCATGAGTTTCATGGAATTATCCACAGTAGGGAGAAAGCTAAACATTGTATACTTCAGCACTCCCAATGTTCAGTCTAGAAAGGGACACGGAGATGCTAATGAACACTACGTGATCAGTTCTGCCACGAATTTCCTGACTCATATAAGGGAACTTGTCTAACTTAACTAGTTTTCCTGAGATTGTCAGAATGAACAAGAGTCAAAAACTCACTGGTCACTACTGTCTCTTTGTTCTTTAGCGATATGGCAGCAGTGCCCTCTGTGACACTCATGCCTCATTTGTCTCTTGAAGCAATCTGACCCTGCCGCCCTGCATAGCACCCTCGTTCCTTGTACCCACAAAGGGAATGCTGATTTCAGCTTTATGTACATTCCTGCTAGACATTGCAACATTGTTTAACACAAGAGGACTGTTTCCTTGCTGTTTAGCTGTGGGCTTCTAGTCATAATACCCCTGGCTTGTAGTCCAAGTGGGGCGCAGGTTTTCACGTAATTTTCCTGCTATGGGAAAAGAGGATTTACTCTAGGTTTACTCTTATATACAGTGGACCCCCGAGTAACGTAAAAACTTCATTCCAGAAGCCTGCTCAAGTGCCATTACCGAACGAATTTACTCCTTTAAGAAAAAATGTGAAGTAGGTTAGTCCATTTAAAGACCCCCAAAAATACACTTACAAAAGCACTTACATAATTGTACGATTTCCGGGGTGTACGTAATGGACCCCCGGTGTTCGTAATTTATTCGTTCCATAATGCTATTCAAGTGCCGTTACCAAACGAATTTGTTCCCATAAGGAATAATGTAAATTAGACTAGTCCTTTTAGACCCCCAAATATACACTTACGAAAGCACTTACAAAAATACACTTACATAATTGTTCGAGTTTGGAGCATTACGAAAACTGGGGGTCCACTGTATGTAGTTACTCAGAAAGTCTAGCAAGGAGTGAGGTGTACCTCATATGTCTTTAATAAAGCTGTTGTAGGAGGAAGTAG
>WNWK01054227.1:0-7500 GCA_009830355.1 Cherax destructor
TTGAAAAATAGTGGAGGGATATGTCCTCTTGTCCACCTTAACGACGTCCATGAATATGGGTATATGCTACTGGTAAGCCAGCGGCTGCTTAATCTTGGTATCAACAAGTGTAAGCCTGGATTGCTTACTATCTAATACCCAGGACCACTAAGCCAGCGATTTCTAAATATCTACGGAATACCGAGAACCGCTATGTCAACAACTGCCTGGTCTGATACCCAGGACCTTTACGTCAGCGGTTGCTTAATCACTGAACACGTCATCATCTCATACAGACCAGTGTCAGGAAACACTTAGTTTCCTGACAAACAAAACACCGCCAAAGAATGCCAGTGGAGGCCGAATATGTTTAATGGGGGCGGCGGACTGTTGTTATAAGAGAGTCAGACACGTAAAACTTGATGTAGCAATATGTTAATGGTTGTGTACAAAGGCAGGCGTGTGCATTATTCCCCTGGTCGTTCAGTGTGTATATATGAATAGTGTTACAAGAGATGCCAAGGTATTAGATATTAGAATTTCGTATCCGTGTATGTCCACAGTCAAACTCTCTATGTGTACACTCACGAATCGATGAAACGAGGTGTAACCGAGGACCCATTGAGGCGGCATTATTTATAATAGCACAATCAACCTGCATTCGTGCCGCTGCTATTCATTATGTAGTCGAGGATAGGTGTAGTCTGTACCTGGTACTATCAGTCTGGTCACTGCCTTATACTTCTATCTTGGTCTCCATCTGAAACGAGTAATTTTTAGCGAACTATTATCCTAGTCGTCAACACTACCAATCTCCACCTAGCACTACTATCCCTGGTAATAAATGCGTTCGGCTGAGAATCGAAAAAGGAAAAAACTAGATTCGATCCCAGGAAAGCCGAGGAGCTTGAGCAATTCTCCTTACACCTGCTGCACCTATCAGCAAACAGGTGATAATGTAGCATCCTGTGGAAGGACTTGTAGCACCTCAGTGGAAACAAGCACACCACTACACTTCTTCCATCAAGTAAATTTTTTCCTCCATTATAATGCCAGAATTCAGTGGTTCGGAGAAAAGAGAGGGGGGGGGGAAATAAGAGAAGATAGAAGCAAACTTTGATGATATGATGAAATAGAAAAAGACACATTGTGGAACAAACGTAATGGGACATTTCGCTATGTGTAGAGTCTTATCAAGTCATGATATATGATGATAGACTCTGCATAAAGCGAAACGTGGTCCCAGTATAAGCTTGTGCTACAACATGCGTCTTTTCTTAAGTAATGACCATACTAGGCTATTAAGATTTTGATGGCGAGACGCCGTGACCCAGTGACTAGCATACAGACTGTTTCAGACTGAATGACGAATTAGATCCATGTGTAAAACACCTGGGTATTCTTATTCTGAAGACGTTTCGCCAACCAGTGGTTCTATTAATTCAATAAAGAGGTAATTAATGAGAGTCAGTAGAAAATGAGTCACTCAGCCTTGTTGAGACAATACCGACAATACTGTCCAGTGTTGTACACTATGTTATAGTTCAGACCGACTCAGTGTTGTGATTTATAGTGTTTGTTTTGCAGTAACACTGCAGTATTGTGGTCAATTATGAAGTATTGTGAGGTACTTTTTGAAAATACCTGCTGAACTCTGAGGTATATTGTGGGATACCCGCTGAACTGTGTAGCATTGTATATTACCGAAGAACTGTGAAGTATTGTGTAATATTATCTACCGAACTGTCAAGTATTGTGTCATATAATACCCACTGAAATACGGGATATTTTTATATTACTCTCTAAACTAAGATATAGTTTGTGATATTACTATCTAAACTATATAAATTCTCGTCAGTCTTTCCTGGTACGTCTAAGCAAACCTTTCTAAGATAAGCGGCTACACCTTATCTAAGGAGGTTATCTGCCACCACTGTAAGATTCAGTGTTCATTACGTTGTAATTAAGTACAAATGAAATACCAATAATTTGTAGCCTAGTAAAATTTCTTTTAAAAAAATGCACTAATGCGAACACTATAAATGTTTGAAGCAGCCTATAAAATAAAAAAAATGGTTATAATAATAACCATTAATTTATTAAAGGGGTGGAGGGATAAGCCAGCGGAAGGCCTCGGTCAAATGACCAAAAACTCCAGCTGTGGGTCATCATATGACTAATTACAACTAAAGGAATCTTACAGGAATCAAGAAACGCGGGAAGAACTAAAAGCCATAAATGAAATTGAAAGAAACCCAAAGTATTTCTTTTCTTATGCCAAATCAAAGTCGAGAACAACATCCAGTATTGGGCCCCTACTTAAACGGGATGGGTCCTTCACAGATGACAGCAAGGAAATGAGTGAGCTACTAAAGTCCCACCCAGTATGACTCAGTTTTTAGCGAGCCGCTAACCAGACTGAAAGTCTAAGACCTAAATGATTTTTTTATGAGAGTGCCACAGAACTTAGCAGACGCAAGCCTATCTGACATTACCCTGACATTACCAAATGACTTCGAAAAGGCAATAAATGACATGCCCATGCACTCCGCTCTCCTATGGAGAGGGAGCATGGACATTGGGGTCGTCCCGCAGTTACTAAAAACAACAGACATAGCCCCACTCCACAAAGGGGGCAGTAAAGCAATAGCAAAGAACTACAGACCAATAGCACTAACGTCCCATATCATAAAAATCGTTGAAAGGGTTCTAAGAAGCAAGATCGCCACTCATCTAGATACCCATCAATTACACAACCCAGGGCAGAATGGGTTTAGAGCAGGTCGCTCCTGTCTGTCCCAACTACTGGACCACTACGACAAGGTCATGGATGCTCTAGAAGACAAACAGAATGCAGATGTTATATACACAGACTTTGCAAAAGCCTTTGACAAGTGTGACCATGGTGTAATAGCACACAAAATGCGTGATAAAGGAATAACAGGAAAAGTTGGTAGATGGATCTATAATTTCCTAACATGTAGAACACAAAGAGTAGAACACAAAGAGTAGTAGTAAACAGAGTAAAGTCTGAGGCGGCTACAGTGAAAAGCTCTGTTCCACAAGGCACAGTACTTGCTCCCATCCTGTTCCTCATCCTCATATCGGACATAGACAGGGATATAAGCCACAGTGCCGTGTCTTCCTTTGCAGATGACAGCCGAATCTGTATGACAGTGTCCACCGTTGAAGACACTGCACGACTTCAATCAGACATAAACCAAATCTTTAAATGGGCTGCAGAAAACAATATGAAGTTAAATGATGAGAAATTTCAATTACTCAGATATGGAAAACGTGAGGAAATTAAAATCTCATCGGAGTACAAAACTAATTCCAACCACACAATAGAGCGAAAAACTAATGTCAAAGACCTGGGAGTGATCATGTCAGAGGATCTCACCTTCAAGGACCATAACACCGTAGCAATCGCATCTGCTAGAAAAATGACAGGATGGATAATGAGAACCTTCAAAACCAGGGATGCCAAGCCCATGTTGACACTTTTCAGGTCGCTTGTTCTATCTAGGCTGGAATATTGCTGCACACTAACTGCACCTTTCAAGGCAGGTGAAATTGCTGACCTAGAAAATGTGCAGAGAACCTTCACGGCACGCATAACTGCAATAAACCACCTCAATTACTGGGAACGCTTGAAGTTCCTAAACCTGTACTCCCTAGAATGCAGGCGGGAGAGATACATTGTTATATACACGTGGAAAATTCTCGAGGGATTAGTACCAAACTTGCACACGAGAGTCACTCCCTAGGAAAGGAAATGACTCGGCAGGCGATGTAACGACCCCCTATGAAAAGCAGGGGTGCCACTAGCACGTTGAGAGACAACACAATAAGTGTCAGGGGCCCAAGACGGTTCAACTGCCTCCCAGCATACATCAGGGGATTACCAACAAACCCCTGGCTGTCATCAAGCAGGCACTGGACAGGCATCTAAAGTCGGTACCTGACCAGCCAGGCTGTGGTTCGTACGTTGGACTGCGTGCTGCCAGCAGTAACAGCCTGGTTGATCAGGCTCTGATCCAACATGAGGCCTGGTCACAGACCGGGCCGCATCGGTGTTGACCCCTGGAACTCTCTCCAGGTATACTCCAGACCCGCGTCAGGAAACACTTATCGTGTTTCCTGACGAACCTAACCTGTAAAAATCACCTGCAAATTTCACCCCGATACTGAATATATTCTCTGAGGAGTGCATTTCTCTCAGCTTATATATGCTGAGAGTTTATCCCTGTTTTAGGAATTAAGGTATTCTTGTCTGGTGGTGAAAAGGCTTTAAACCCATTAACCCAACCAACTGAATTTATTACGTTATATACATGGGGAAGCACTAAAATCGTAAGGATCATACAGCGCCTGGGGAATGGGTAGTAACATAGGGCAGACTCGAGGTGAGAAGTGGCTCAGATTCCTTGGATCATGGCCCCTGCGTCACCTGCAACAAGGAGCGCTATCAATTGCAGGGTTAACCTTGATCTTATATATTAGAATGTTAAGGAATCCTGTGGAAATGAGTCACGTTGTTTGACTTGACTGGGTATCCTTATGTTCAACTCAATTTTAAAAAAAAATAATTTTTTAAAAAATAATGTATGATGCCTAAACAAATAAATAATAAAATGTTCAGGGATCTCCTTGAACCTTGCAAATATTTTTTTTTTTGTTTTTGCTTTTGTTTTGAACAGTGGTGGTGTGGTTCAAGGTACCGGTAGGTACAAAGTCTGAGCTTACAAAGGTTAAAACTATGTTGTAACTGCATGAACTTCAACACTGTACAGCTGATAAATAACACTCATGTGCAACACTTGCGTACCTTTATTACCGACAGGTTTCACCTGCACATTCTACAGTCAAACACAGCAGAATATATAACACTGGAGACAGAAGAAACAGCTTTGATGTGATCAGTTCGTCGGCCTTGGCAGGCGGTGGTCAATCCCACAAGCATGGGCAGGCGGCCAGACTCCAGCTGTGGATCATAATAGGACTAAGACCCACGTCAGGAAACACTTGTCCTGTTTCCTGTATTTCTTCAGTCATAGAGGTGAGAGGAAGTGGAACACTCTTGAAACTGAGGTAGTGGAGGTAGGATCCATATATAGCTTTAAGATAAAATACAATAAAGCTCATAGAGCAGGAAGATAGTGGACCTAGTAGCGACCAGCGAAGAGGCGGGCCAGGAGCTGTGACTCTACAACTGCAACCACAAATATATATATATATATATATATATATATATATATATATATATATATATATATATATATATATATATATGGGAAAGTGGAACAGAATTCTTCCTCCGTAAGCCATGCGTGTCGTAAGAGACGACTAAAATGCCGGGAGCAAGGGGCTAGTAACCCTTCTCCTGTATATATTACTAAATGTAAAAGGAGAAACTTTCGTTTTTCCTTTTCGGCCACCCTGCTTCAGTGGGAGACGGCCGACGTGTTGAAAGAAAGAAGATATATATATATATATATATATATATATATATATATATATATATATATATATATATATATATATATATATATATATATATTATATAGTCGTGCCGATTAGGTAAAACTGGTCAATTAGCAAGAACTCATAAAAAATTAAGTCCTTTCTAAAATGTTCTCTTATACGTTTAAAGATATATTTTTTTCATTTATGTTGATGTAAGAATTTATAATTTTGTACCAAGAGAAACTTTGAAAACCTACCTAACCTTATTACAACAAGCGCAATTTAATTTAGCCTAACCCAACTAAATATATTTTAGATACGTTAACATTAATTTAATAATAAACAAACACAATGAAATATATTTTTTTCGTTATGTTCAGAATGATTTTGGCGAAACTATTGCATACACAAATTTTCACTTGTCTTATATGGCAAGAAGAGCGTTGCTGTTTAAGCCAAAACATACATAGATATATATATATATATATATATATATATATATATATATATATATATATATATATATATATATATATATATATATATATATATTATATATATGTGTTGCAGTTGTAGAGTCACAGCTCCTGGCCCGCCTCTTCGCTGGTCGCTACTAGGTCCACTATCTTCCTGCTCTATGAGCTTTATTGTATTTTATCTTAAAGCTATGTATAGATCCTGCCTCCGCTACCTCAGTTTCAAGAGTGTTCCACTTCCTCTCACCTCTATGACTGAAGAAATACTTCCTAACATCCCTGTGACTCATTTGAGTTTTCAACGTCAAGTTGTGACCCCTTGTTACTGTGTCCCATCTCTGGAACATCCTGTCCCTATCCATCTTTTCAATTCCTCTCTGTATTTTATATATTGTTGTCATGTCCCCCCTATCCCTCCTGTCTTCAAGTATCGTCTGGTTTATTTCTTTAACCTCTCCTCGTAGGACTTACCCCTTAGCTCCGCCACTAGTTTTGTTGCAAACCTTTGCACTTTTTCTAACTTCTTGGCGTGCTTGACCATGTGTGGGTTCCATACTAGTGTTGCGTACTCCAATATGGGCCTGACGTACACGGTGTACAGTCTTGAACGATTCCTTTCTCAGGTGTCGAAACGCTATTCTTAGGTTTGCTAGGCACCCATATGCTGCAGCAGTTATTTGGTTGATGTGCGCCTCTGGAGATGTGCTCGGTATTATACTCACCCCAAGATCGTTTTCTTTGAGTGAGGTTTGCAGCCTTTGGCCCCCTAGCCTGTACTCTGTCTGCGGTCTTCGTTGCTCTTCCCCAATCTTCATGACTTTGCACTCGGTGGGGTTAAACTCCAAGAGGCAGTTGATGGATCAGGCTTACAGCCTGTCCAGATCCCTTTGTAGTCCTACATGATCCTCATCCACTGGAATTCTCCGAATTAGCTTTACATCGTCTACAAACAGGAACACATCTGAATCTATCCCTTCTGTCATGTCATTCACATATACCAGAAACAGCACCGGCCCTAGGACTAACCCTTGTGGAACCCTGGTCCTCAAAGGCGCCCCCTCTGACATCTCGCCACGTACTATCACTCGTTTCCTTCCTGTCAGGTATTCTCTGATTCACTGGAGTGCCTTTCCTGTTATTTCTGCCTGCTCCTCCAACTTTTTTCGCTAATCTCTTATGCAGAATTGTGTCGAAAGCCTTCTTACAGTCCAAAAAATGCTGTCTACCCACCCCTCTCTCTCCTGCCTTACTTCTGTTATCTTGTCGTAAAAGTCCAGTTGGTCTGTGACACAGGATTTCACCTCCCGGAAACCGTGCTGGTTATCGTGTAAAAGTTCATTCCTTTCTAAGTGCTGTACCAGTCTTTTCCTGATAAGCTTCTCCATGACTGCCTACTATACATGTCAGCAACACTGGTCTGTAGTTTAATACCACCTACCTGTCTCCTTTCTTAAAGATTGGACTTCATTTGCTGTCATCCACACCTCAGGTAGTTGACCTGTTTCCATAGATATGTTGAAGATTGTTGTTAGTGGCACACACAGTGCCTCTGCTCCCTTTTTCAGGACTCACGGAG
>WNWK01054228.1:0-11620 GCA_009830355.1 Cherax destructor
AAATATTGATTTTATAGATTTTTAATGGATTTAAAAGTAAATAATTATATATACTAAAAATGCTATAAAACTTATATTGTATTTTGACGATTTGGATTTTCAGATTTCTAAAAACTATTTTTGATAAAATAACTGAACTTCCTAAAAAAAATCAAATTTGCTACTTTCCATACACAAATTTTAAAGTTTGAAATCTAGTATTTTACAAAAATGGTTTGCAGAAAAGCTAAACCTTAAAACGTCAAATATGCATAACATTTTACCATTTTTTGTTTTATGTTTCATGTATTTTGAAATAATATGAAATATTTAAAAATATTATTTTTTAGATTTTAATGATTTTAAAATATGTAAATAATTAATAAATATTAAAAATGCTATAAACTTATTTTATTGCATTTTTGACGATTTAAGGCATTTTCAAGGATTTTCTGAAAACATATTTTTTATAAAATATCTGAAAGCTTCTAAAAGAAAATCATAAAATTTGCTTACTTTTCCATAAATTTCAATTGCAGTAGAAATTCTATTTAAAAGTGTGATAATCTAAGTATTTTAGCTAAAAATGAGTTTTGCAGAAAACACTCAAACCGTTAAAACGTCGAAATATGCAATAAAATACGATTTTAGCACATTTTTCTGAGCTTTTAATGTTTCATGTATTTTCGAAAATAATATGAATATTATAAAAATATTGATTTTTATAGATTTTTAATGGGATTTTTAAAAATATGTAAATAATTAATAATATTAAAAATGCTATAAAACTTGATTTTATTGCATTTTTGACATTTAAGGCATTTTCAAGATTTTCTGAAAAACTATTTTTTAGATAAAATACACCTATGAGTAAGCTTCCTAAAAGAAAATCATAAAATTTTGCTAACTTTTCCCATAAATTTCAATTGCAGTAGAAATTTATTTAAAAGTTTGAAATCTAAGTATTTAGCTAAAAAATGAGTTTTGCCAGAAAAGCACTCAAACCGCTCTAAAACGTCGAAATATGCAATAAAATACGATTTTAGCACATTTTTCTGAGCTTTTAATGTTTAATGTATTTTCGAAAATAATATGGAATATTCTATAAAATATTGATTTTTATAGATTTTTAATGATTTTTAAAAAGTAAATAATTAATATATACTCAAAAATGCTATAAAACTTGATTTTATTGCATTTTGACGATTTAAGGCATTTTCAAGATTTTCTGAAAAACTATTTTTTTTAGATAAAATACACCTATGAGTAAGCTTCCAAAAAAAAATCATAAAATTTGCTAACTTTTCCCATAAATTTCAATTGCAGTAGAAATTCTATTTAAAAGTTTGAAAATCTAGTATTTTAGCTAGAAAATGAGTTTTGCCAGAAAAGCACTCAAACCGCTCTAAAACGTCGAAATATGCATAAATACGATTTTAGCACATTTTTCTGAGCTTTTAATGTTTCATGTATTTTCGAAAATAATATAAATATTCTATAAAATATTGATTTTTATAGATTTTTAATGGATTTTTAAAATATGTAAATAATTAATAAATATTAAAAATGCTATAAAACTTGATTTTATTGCATTTTTGACGATTTAAGGCATTTTCAAGATTTTCTGAAAAACTATTTTTTAGATAAAATCCACCTGAAAACTTCTAAAAGAAAATCATAAAATTTGCTATTTTCCATAAATTTCAATTCAGTAGAAATTCATTTAAAAGTTTGAAAATCTAGTATTTTAGCTAAAAATGAGTTTTGCCAGAAAAGCACTCAAACCGCTCTAAAACGTCGAAATATGCAATGAAATCAGATTTTAGCACATTTTTCTGAGCTTTTTAATGTTTCATGTATTTTTCGAAAATAATATGGAATATTCTATAAATATATTGATTTTTATAGATTTTTAATGGGATTTTTTAAAATATTAAATAATTAATAATATTAAAATGCTATAAAACTTGATTTTATTGCATTTTTTGACGATTTAAGGCATTTTCAAGGATTTTCTGAAAACATATTTTTTAGATAAAATATACCTGAGTAACTTCCTAAAAGAAAATCATAAAATTTTGCTTACTTTTCCATAATTTCAATTGCAGTAGAAATTCTATTTAAAAGTTGAAAATCTACGTATTTTAGCTAAAAATGAGTTTTCAGAAAACACTAAACCGCTCTAAAACGTCGAAAATGCAATAAATACGATTTTATGCCATTTTTCTGAGCTTTTTAATGTTTCATGTATTTTGAAAATAATATGAAATATTCTAAATAAATATTGATTTTTATAGATTTTTAATGGGATTTTTAAAAATATGTAAAAATTGATAAATATTAAAAATGCTATAAAACGTTATTTTATTGCATTTTTGACGATTTAAGGCATTTTCAAGTTTTCTGAAAAACTATTTTTAGATAAAATATACCTATGAGTAAGCTTCCTAAAAGAAATCATAAATTTTGCTTACTTTTCCATAAATTTCAATTGTAGTAGAAATTCTATTTAAAGTGATTAAATCTGTATTTTAGTAAAAATGAGTTTTGCCAGAAAAGCACTCAAACCGCTCTAAAACGTCGAAATATGCAATAAAATACGATTTTAGCACATTTTTGAAAATAATATGAAATACTCTATAAAAATATTGATTTTTATAAATTTTAATGGGATTTTAAAATAAGTAAATAATTAATATTTAAATGCTATAAAACTTGATTTTATTGCATTTTTGACGATTAAGGCATTTTCAAGGATTTTCTGAAAACACTATTTTTGTAGATAAAATATACCTGAGTAAGCTTCCTAAAAGAAAATCATAAAATTTTGCTTAATTTTCCCATAAATTTCAATTGCAGTAGAAATTCTATTTAAAATTTTGATAATCTAAGTATTTTAGCTAAAAAATGAGTTTTGCCAGAAAAGCACTCAAACCACTCTAAAACATCGAAATATGCAATAAAATACGATTTTAGCACATTTTTCTGAGCTTTTAAATGTTTCATGTATTTTTCGAAAATAATATGAAATACTCCATAAAAATATTGATTTTTATAGATTTTTAATGGGATTTTTTAAAAATATGTAAATAATTAATAAATATTCAAAAATGCTATAAAACTTGATTTTATTGCATTTTTTGACGATTTAAGGCATTTTCAAGGATTTTCTGAAAAACTATATTTTAGATAAAATCCACCTATGAGTAAGCTTCCTAAAAGAAAATCATAAAATTTTGCTAACTTTTCCCATAAATTTCAATTGCAGTAGAAATTCTATTTAAAAGTTTGAAAATCTAGGTATTTTAGCTAAAAAATGAGTTTTGCCAGAAAAGCACTCAAACCGCTCTAAAACGTCGAAATATGCAATAAAATACGATTTTAGCACATTTTTCTGAGCTTTTAAATGTTTTATGTATTTTTCGAAAATAATATGAAATACTCTATAAAAATATTGATTTTTATAAATTTTTAATGGGATTTTTTTATATGTAAATAAATAATAAATATTTAAAAATCCTATAAAACTTGATTTTATTGCATTTTTTGACGATTTAGGGCATTTTCAAGGATTTTCTGAAAACACTATTTTTTTTAGATAAAATATACCTGAGTAAACTTCTTAAAAGAAAATCTTAAAATTTTGCTTACTTTTCCCATAAATTTCAATTGCAGTAGAAATTCTATTTAAAAGTGTGATAATCTAAGTATTTTAGCTAAAAAATGAGTTTTGCCAGAAAAACACTCAAACCGCTCTAAAACGTCGAAATATGCAATAAAATACGATTTTACAACATTTTTCTGAGCTTTTTAATGTTTCATGTATTTTTCGAAAATAATATGAAATATTCCATAAAAATATTGATTTTTATAGATTTTTAATGGGATTTTTTAAAAATATGTAAATAATTAATAAATATTAAAAAATGCTATAAAACTTGATTTTATTGCATTTTTTGAGGATTTTCTGAAAAACTATATTTTTTAGATATTTTTTAGAAAATCATAAAATTTTGCTAACTTTTCCCATAAATTTCAATTGCAGTTGAAATTTTATTTAAAAGTTTGAAAATCTAGGTATTTTAGCTAAAAAATGAGTTTTGCCAGAAAAGCACTCAAACCGCTCTAAAACGTCGAAATATGCAATAAAATACGATTTTAGAACATTTTTCTGAGCTTTTTAATGTTTCATGTATTTTTCGAGAATAATATGAAATACTCTATAAAAATATTGATTTTTATAGATTTTTAATGGGATTTTTAAAAATATGTAAATAATTAATAAATATTCAAAAATGCTATAAAACTTGATTTTATTGCATTTTTTGACGATTTAAGGCATTTTCAAGGATTTTCTGAAAACACTATTTTTTTTAGATAAAATATACCTGAGTAAACTTCTTAAAAGAAAATCTTAAAATTTTGCTTACTTTTCCCATAAATTTCAATTGCAGTAGAAATTCTATTTAAAAGTGTGATAATCTAAGTATTTTAGCTAAAAAATGAGTTTTGCCAGAAAAGCACTCAAACCGCTCTAAAACGTCGAAATATGCAATAAAATACGATTTTACAACATTTTTCTGAGCTTTTTAATGTTTCATGTATTTTTCGAAAATAATATGAAATATTCCATAAAAATATTGATTTTTATAGATTTTTAATTGGATTTTTTAAAATATGTAAATAATTAATAAATATTAAAAAATGCTATAAAACTTGATTTTATTGCATTTTTTGACGATTTAAGGCATTTTCATGGATTTTCTGAAAAACTATCTTTTTTAGATAATATCCACCTATGAGTAAGCTTCCTAAAAGAAAATCATAAAATTTTGCTAACTTTTCCCATAAATTTCAATTGCAGTAGAAATTCTATTTAAAAGTTTGAAAATCTAGGTATTTTAGCTAAAAAATGAGTTTTGTCAGAAAAGCACTCAAACCGCTCTAAAACGTCTAAATATGCAATAAAATACGATTTTAGCACATTTTTCTGAGCTTTTTAATGTTTCATGTATTTTTCGAAAATAATATGGAATATTCTATAAAAATATTGATTTTTATAGATTTTTAATGGGATTTTTTAAAAATAAGTAAATAATTAATATATACTCAAAAATGTATTGGTATTGGTAGATAAAAGACTGTTGAGTAGACTTCAGGATGTACATGTTGATAGAGGGGCCACAGATATATCAGATCACTTTTTAGTTATAGCTACAGTGGGAGTAAAAGGTAGATGGGATACAAGGAAAATAGAATCAGTAAGTAAGAGAGAGGTGAAAGTTTATAAACTAAAAGAGGAGGCAGTTAGGGTAAGATATAAACAACTATTGGAGGATAGATGGGCTAGTGAGAGTGTAGGCAATGGGGTCGAAAATGTATGGGGTAGATTTAAAAATGTAGTGTTAGAGATTTCAGCAGAAGTTTGTGGTTACAGGCGATGGGTGCGGGAGGGAAGAGGAGCGATTGGTGGAATGATGATGTAAAGAGAGTAGTAAGGGAGAAAAGTTAGCATATGAGAGGTTTTTACAAAGTAGAAGTGATGCAAGGAGGGAAGAGTATATGGAGAGAAAAGAGAGGTTAAAAGAGTGGTGAAGCAATGTAAAAAGAGAGCAGATGAGAGAGTGGGTGAGATGTTATCAGCAAATTTTGTTGAAAATAAGAAAAGTTTTGGAATGAGATTAATAAGTTGAGGAAGCCTAGAGAACAAATGGATTTGACAGTTAAAAATAGGAGAGGAGAGTTATTAAATGGAGAGTTAGAGGTATCGGAAGATGGAGAGAATATTTTGAGGAGTTGTTAAATGTTGATGAAGACAGGGAAGCTGTGATTTCGTGTGTAGGGCAAGGAGGAATAACATCTTGTAGGAGTGTGGAAGAGCCAGTTGTGGGTGTAGGGGAAGTTCGTGAGGCAGTGGGTAGAATGAAAGGGGTAAGGCAGCTGGGATTGATGGGATAAAGATAGAAATGTTAAAAGCAGGTGGGGATATAGTTTTGGAGTGGTTGGTGCTATTATTTAATAAATGTATGGAAGAGGGTAAGGTACCTAGGGATTGGCAGAGAGCGTGTATTGTTCCTTTGTATAAAGGCAAAGGGGACAAAAGAGAGTGCAAAATTATAGGGGAATAAGTCTGTTGAGTGTACCTGGTAAAGTGTATGGTAGAGTTATTATTGAAAGAATTAAGATGAACAAGGGGGCTTTAGGAAAGGTAGGGGGTGTGTAGACCAAGTGTTTACAGTGAAACATATAGGTGAACAGTATTTGGATAAGGGTAAAGATGTTTTTGTGGCATTTATGGATTTGGAAAAGGCGTATGATAGGGTAGATAGGGGGCAATGTGGCAGATGTTGCAGGTGTATGGAATAGGAGGAAGGTTACTGAAAGCAGTGAAGAGTTTTTATGAGGATAGTGAGGCTCAGGTTAGAGTGTGTAGGAGGGAAGGGGACTACTTCCCAGTAAAAGTGGGCCTTAGACAAGGATGTGTGATGTCACCGTGGTTGTTCAATATATTTATAGATAGGGTTGTAAGAGAAGTGAATGCGAGGGTCTTGGCAAGAGGTGTTGGGCTAAAAGATAAAGAAGCAAATACAAAGTGGGAGTTGTCACAGTTGCTTTTTGCTGATGACACTGTGCTTTTGGGAGATTCTGAAGAGAAGTTGCAGAGGTTCGTGGATGAATTTTGTAGGGTGTGTAAATGAAGAAAATTGAAAGTGAATATAGGAAAGAGTAAGGTGATGAGGATAACAAAAGAATAGGTGACGAAAGATTGATATCAGATTGGAGGGAGAGAGTATGGAGGAGGTGAATGTATTCAGATATTTGGGAGTGAACATGTCGGCGGATGGGTCTATGAAGGATGAGGTGAATCATAGAATTGATGAGGGGAAAAGGGTGAGTGGAGCACTTCGGAGTCTGTGGAGACAAAGAACCTTGTCCATGGAAGTAAAGAGGGGAATGTATGAGAGTATAGTTATACCAACGCTCTTATATGGGTGTGAAGCATGGGTGATAATTGTTGCAACGAGGAGAAGGCTGGAGGCAGTGGAGATGTCATGTCTGAGGTCAATGTGAGGTGTGAATATAATGCAGAGAATTCGGAGTTTGGAAATTAGGAGGAGGTGCGGGATTACCAAAACGATTGTTCAGAGAGCTGAGGAGGGGTTGTTGAGGTGGTTTGGACATGTAGAGAGAATGGAACGAGACAGAGTGACTTCGAGAGTGTATAAATCTGTAGTGGAGGGAAGGCGGGTAAGGGTCGGCCTAGGAAAGGTTGGAGGGAGGGTAAAGGAAGTTTTGTGTGCGAGGGGCTTGGACTTCCAGCAAGCATGTGTGAGCGTATTTGATAGGAGTGAATGGAGGCATATGGTTTTTAATACTTGACGTGCTGTTGGAGTGTGAGCAAAGTAACATTTATGAAGGGATTCAGGAAAACCGGCAGGCCGGACTTGAGTTCTGGAGATGGGAAGTACAGTGCCGGCACTCTGAAGGAGGGGTGTTAATTTTGCAGTTTTATAACTGTAGTGTAAAGCACCTCTGGCAAGACAGTGATGGAGTGAATGATGATGAAAGTTTTTCTTTTTCGGGCCACCCTGCCCGATTCCCACCAAGGGAATCGGTCGATGTGTTAATAAAAAAAAAATAATAATACTCAAAAATGCTATAAAACTTGATTTTATTGCATTTTTGACGATTTGGGGCATTTTCAAGGATTTTCTGAAAACTATTTTTTTTAGATAAAATACACCTATGAGTAAGCTTCCTTAAAGAAAATCATAAAATTTTGCTTACTTTTCCCATAAATTTCAATTGTAGTATAAATTCTATTTAAAAGTGTGATAATCTAAGTATTTTAGCTAAAAATGAGTTTTGTCAGAAAAGCACTGAAACCGCTTTAAAACGTCGAAATAGCCATAAAATGCAATTTTATGCCATTTTTCTGAGCTTTTTTAAAGTTTCATGTATTTTTGGAAAATATTTTGAAATATTCTAAATTAATATTGATTTTTATAGATTTTTAATGGGATTTTTAAAAATATGTAAATAATTTTAAATATTAAAAAATGCTATAAGACTTATTTTTTTGCATTTTTTTGATTTAAAGGGATTTTCAAGGATTTTCTGAAAAACTAATTTTTTAGATAAAATCCACCTATGAGTAAGCTTCCAAAAAAAAATCATAAAAATTTTGCTAATTTTCCCATAAATTTCAATTGCAGTAGAAATTCAATTTATAAGTTTGAAAATCTAGGTATTTTAGCTAAAATGAGTTTTGCCAGAAGCACAAACCGCTCTAAAACGTCGAAATATGCAATAAAATACGATTTTAGCACATTTTTCTGAGCTTTTTAATGTTTCATGTATTTTTCGAAAATATCATGAAATATTCTATAAAAAATTGATTTTTATAGATTTTAATTGATTTTTAAAAATATGTAAATAATTATTATATATTAAAAAAATGCTATAAAACTTGATTTTCTGAAAACTATTTTTTTAGATAAAATCCACCTATGAGTAAACTTCCTAAAAGAAAATCATAAAATTTTGCTAACTTTTCCATAAATTTCAATTGCAGTAGAAATTTATTTAAAAAGTTTGAAAATCCCAGGTATTTTAGCTAAAAAAAGAGTTTTGCCAGAAAAGCTCAAACCTTAAAAAGTCGAAATATGCAATATAATGATTTGCACATTTTCTGACTTTTAATGTTTAATGTATTTTTCGAAAATAATATGGAATATTCCATAAAAATATTGATTTTTATAGATTTTTAATGGGATTTTTTAAAAATGTTATCAAAAATGCTATAAAACTTGATTTTATTGCATTTTTTGACGATTTAAGGCATTTTAAGGATTTTCTGAAAACTATTTTTAGATAAAATCCACCTATGAGTAAGCTTCCTAAAAAAAATCATAAAATTTTGCTTAACTTTTCCATAAATTTCAATTGCAGTAGAATTCTATTTAAAAGTGTGATAATCTAGTATTTTAGCTAAAAATGAGTTTTGCCAGAAAAGCACTCAAACCGCTCTAAAACGTCGAAATATGCAATAAAATACGATTTTAGCACATTTTTCTGAGCTTAATATTTCATGTATTTTCGAAAATAATATGAAATATTCTATAAAAATATTGATTTTTAAGAAATTTTTAAAAATATGTAAATAATTAATAAATATTGAAAAATGCTATAAAACTTGATTTTATTGCTTTTTGACGATTTAAGGATTTTAAGGATTTTCTGAAAACATTTTTTTAGATAAAATCCACCTATGAGTAAGCTTCCTAAAAGAAAATCATAAAATTTTCTACTTTTCCCATAAATTTCAATTGCAGTAGAAATTTATTTAAAAGTTTGAAAATCTACGTATTTAGCTAAAAAAGAGTTTTGCCAGAAAAGCACTCAAACCGCTCTAAAACGTCGAAATATGCAAAAAAACATGAATTTTAGCCATTTTTCTGAGCTTTTTAATGTTTCATGTATTTTGAAAATAATATGAAATATTCAAAAATATTGATTTTATAAATTTTAATGGATTTTTAAAAATATGTAATAAATTATAAAAATTTAAAAAAGCTATAAAACTTGATTTTATTGCATTTTTGACGATTAAGGCATTTTCAAGGATTTTCTAAAAACACTATTTTGTAGATAAAATCCACCTATGAGTAAGCTTCCTAAAAGAAATCATAAAATTTTCTAACTTTTCCTTATAAATTTCAATTGCAGTAAAAATTTATTTAAAAGTGTGATAATCTAGTATTTTAGCTAAAAATGAGTTTTGCCAGAAAAGCACTCAAACGCTCTAAAACGTTGAAATATGCAATAAAATACGATTTTAGCAATTTTTCGAAAATATATGAAATACTCATATAAAAATATTGATTTTTATAATTTTTAATTAGATTTTTAAAAATATGTAAATAATAATAAATATTTAAAATGCTATAAAACTTGATTTTATTGCATTTTTTGACGATTTAAGGCATTTTCAAGGATTTTCTGAAAACACTATTTTTTAGTAGATAAAAAGAAAATCTAAAATTTTGTTAATTTTCCCATAAATTTCAATTGCAGTAGAAATTCTATTTAAAAGTGTGATAATCTAACGTATTTTAGCTAAAAATGAGTTTTGCAGAAAAGCACTCGAAACCGTTTAAAACGTCGAAATATGCAATAAAATACGATTTTAGCACATTTTTCTGAGCTTTTAATATTTCATGTATTTTTCGAAAATATATGAAATATTCTATAAAAATATTGATTTTTATAGATTTTTAATGGGATTTTTAAAAATATGTAAATAATTATTATATATTGAAAAATGCTATAAACTTGATTTTATTGCATTTTTTGACGATTTAAGGCATTTTAAGGATTTTCTGAAAAACAATTTTTTAGATAAAATCCACCTATGAGTAAGCTTCCTAAAAGAAAATCATAAAATTTTGCTAACTTTTCCCATAAATTTCAATTGCAGTAAAAATTTATTTAAAAGTTTGAAAATCTAGGTATTTTAGCTAAAATGAGTTTTGCCAGAAAAGCACTCAAACCGCTCTAAAAAGTCGAAATATGCAATAAAATACGACTTTAGCACATTTTTCTGAGCTTTTTAATGTTTCATGTATTTTTCGAAAATAATATGGAATATTCTATAAAAATATTGATTTTTATAGATTTTTAATGGGATTTTTTAAAAATAAGTAAATAATTAATATATACTCAAAAATGCTATAAAACTTGATTTTATTGCATTTTTTGACGATTTAAGGCATTTTCAAGGATTTTCTGAAAACACAATTTTTTTTAGATAAAATATACCTGAGTAAACTTCCAAAAGAAAATCTTAAAATTTTGCTTACTTTTCCCATAAATTTCAATTGCAAAAAATTTATTTAAAAGTTTGAAAATCTACGTATTTTAGCTAAAAATGAGTTTTGTTTAGAAAAGCACTGAAACCGCTCTAAAAAGTCGAAATATGCCATAAAATGCAATTTTATGCCATTTTTCTAAGCTTTTTAATGTTTCATGTATTTTGGAAAATAATATGAAATATTCTAAATTAATATTTATTTTTTATAGATTTTTAATAGGATTTTTAAAAATATGTAAATAGTTAATATATATTGAAAAATGCTATAAAACTTGATTTTATTGCATTTTTGACGATTTAAGGCATTTTGAAGATTTTCTGAAAAACTATTTTATTTAGATAAAATCCACCTATGATAAGCTTCAAAAGAAAAACATAAAATTTTCAAACTTTTCTCATAAATTTCAATTGCAGAAATTCTATTTAAAGTTTGAAAATCTACTATTTTAGCTAGAAAATGAGTTTTCAGAAAAGCACTCAAACCGCTCTAAACGTCGAAATATGCAATAAAATACGATTTTAGCACATTTTTATGAGCTTTTTTAAAGTTTCATGTATTTTTCGAAAATAATATGAAAATATTATATAAAAAAATTGATTTTATAGATTTTTAATTGGATTTTTTTAAATATGTAAATAATTAATAAATATTCAAAAATGGTATAAAACTTGATTTTATTGCATTTTTGACGATTTAAGGCATTTTCAAGGATTTTCTGAAAACTATATTTTTTAGATAAAATCCATCTATGAGTAAACTCCTAAAAG